>CAJQZN010024445.1:0-13686 GCA_907164685.1 Colias eurytheme | reverse complement strand
AACTTTACAACTCATTTTAACCTAAGCGAAGTCAGGGCTAGCAGCTAGTATGTAAGATTTACGATACAATTGTTACAAAATTAAGCCAATTGCTTCTAAGCAAAGGGTAACCTGTAAATAAAAACTTTGCTGTTAAATACCAACCTTAGAGTTACGAACAAATGTTTGATATTTCGAAATAATTTACTGCGTATCTTTTATATTTTGTTACGTGAATTGCTTAAAATATGTTCAAAGAATTTGCTGAATATTGTTTTGGGTTTCAAGAATATAAATATAAACAAAAATAAGCGTGGCATATTAATAATTTTTTCATGTAAATGCCAGTGTTTTTGTTACATTATTTTTATCAATATAGTTGAGAGAACATTTTTTACTCCAGAACGGCTGAACACATTTTAATGATTTTAGTTTATTAAATTTGTCTTCGCTTGGATTCTCATAATAATTAAAAATTATGATAAACTTAAAAAACAAAATACATATTTCTATTCCTATTTCTAAATTGATAGCTCTATTTTCAAAGCTGCAGACATACATCATAAACGCAGTTATCATTAATATTTCGAATGTCCTGCATACAACCGTTTTATTAATTAATAGGCGAATATCAATTGTAATTATTTGCTAACAAAACAGATTCAATTATGTTGGCACACATGGACAGTGTAACTGAGGTAGAGCCAGGAAACAAACTATTAGTTTGATTTGATTGAGTATCAAGTTTATGTAACGACTGCAATTTAATATGCACATTTAGGTATTATTTTTTATTTGAAATAATATAGTAAACTAGGCGTCGCTCTTATTATTTATCCGCTCAAGAGCTATGTTACAATCGCTAACTATTTGAACGTTGTGTGATACTTTCAGTCTAGTCATTCAATTAGAACGCGCTAGTCAATCAATCAAATAGCAGAATAAACCAGCGACAGATTAGCTGTTAACACCGCTGTTTTCATGGCCCAGAGCCATGTTGCAGATCCGATCTAATTGCTGACACACCACTTCCAAACACATGGGCTTCAATGCAATGTTCAATTGACAACATTTCATTTTTTATAAGGCCATGAAAGAAAAAAACCGTTTCTTTATTTTGCTCTTGCGATTACAGAAAAAAAATAATTTCATTTTTTAATCGCATATTTTAAGAGAAATTAAATAAAAACGATAAATGTGATGATGACGTCATACATACGGAGGAATAAAAATACGCCTTAGCCTAATTTAAAAAAAGCTAAAAAAAAAACTATCACTGACATTTACAGGGTATGGCATGTGTCAAATTTCATATTAATGTCATTTTTGTGAATTATTCATGTAAACAAACTTTTAAATCGTGTTATTGTGTTTTGGTTTTCTAATTTAATCTCATTAGCGTGATGTTTGTTTGATTGGAGTTGGACAATTCATTTATATTATACAAATAGTGCCTATAGTGTTAATTTTCTTGAAATAAAAGACTTTGTTTACTTACTACTAAAAGTTGTATTTATTTAACACTTTCCAACGTTTTTGGGATAGTATATTTGTTTCCCAGAAATGTTCAGTACCCCATAACAAATCCTGCATAAATTCATCATCATCAGTACTTGTGAATAAGTTTCTTTTGTTTAAAATTTGGATCAGCAAATAATAAATAACAATATTTACAAAGCTTGACAAATCAAAGTGACAAATGTGCCAAAATGTCAACTGCCAAGATTTTTTTTTTATTTAATCTAGGTATGTGGCAAAGGAAAAAATGTATTCCTCCGTATGTATGACGTCATTGGGCGCTTACGACATTTTAGAATGAGATGATTTTAAAACTCAAAAAGATGAATGAAAACTTCCATATTTAGAAAAAGCAAAAAATACGTGTATCATAATTTTTGATCTAGTTTTCATTAAAATAAAAAAATAAGTAGCTTAAAATTTTGAAATGTTGTCAATTCAGTTGTGACGTCGATATGTATTGTGTATGTATCGAATTATCGCATACTGGTTACAGCCCGCGGCGTCGCTTGGTATCTGGTTGAGACATAACCATGTCGTAGCTGTGCTTGAATTATTAATTACTATAATAGTATCTCTTCATTACAAACTTTCACGTTTTAAATAAAACAAGTAGGATCTGCAATTCCAAAATATTAATGAGATAAGAGATTGTAAACTTGAACAATATAGAACCTATGTGTTGCTCCTTTTAAATTGCATTGTACTATAATTTAAATGTAATGATTTTGGTTGACATCAACAAATGTTAAGTGGTCTATTCTATTCTTGATTTTTTCTCTGCAAAAGTAAGTATAATAAATTCAGATAATATACACACTTACATAATTATCTTGCTACATTACTTGTTACATACACAATATATAAATAAATACTTATACATAAGTATACATAAATACTTATGCTCCATATAATGTTTCATACATTATATAAAAAAGTGCAAATGCGGAATGCTATGTGTTCAATTGGCTTCTTATTCGGGATCACCGCTATAGTTTTATTGCTTGTAAACATCTCCGGATACGTGTGTTTGTTTGTTCTTCGATAATAGCGTTTAGGCTGGTTATAGACGAACGTTTTGCTGTTAAAATACACGCGTTTCTATCTGATGTTAATCCTGTTTCAGACGATTTCATAAAGACTGAAACAAAAAGAGAAAATTCATTTATTTTACAGATCAATAAATAAAATTTGATCTTAGAATTTTTAAATGTTACGTTAGCTAAATTTAACAAAATTTACACATTTTATAAACCGTCGAAGTGAGACAAATTTTACGTTTTTCATAGTCAACATTTATTAATTGAACATTTTCATTGCTTGCTATAGTTACCAGCTGTATGATGTATGATTCATGATTTTAAAAGAGCAACTATGGAGTTTCGGACCGGTTCTTCTTCATAGATACTGCTTTCCGAATCGATGGTAAATGTTAAAAATATGATAAAATGATTTAAATGTGCTTCTAGAAGAAGTCTAATTGAATACATGAATATTTGAGTTTGAGTTGCATTGGTTGTCGTTGCCATGGTAACCAGCTGTAGAAAGCGTACCTAGTATTTAGTAACCGTTCGTGTGTAAACAGCCTAACTAAGCCAATGTTCAATGTCGGATATTTTTGATGTTTCTAGGTTAATATCGAATCTACAGTCGGATATTGACTCAAGTCGATCGACTTCAGAATATATTCGATTTAATACATTTGTTTTTAGATAACTAGATAGTCGAATTGTTTCTGTTGAAATCTTATTGAAATATTATTTTAAGTCTGTCGGAATAATAAGATTGGTTTTGCGATCAAATAGCAAATGTTTATTTTATTACGTTTATATCAAAAGAATCTGTATATCATAAAGACAAAAAACAGAGATTGAATTTAAGATTTTGATTGCTTTGGTATTATAGAATAAACTTGTTTTTTTTTCATACTTTAATCATTTTAAAACACAACGTAGATAAATGCTGCTACCACTAAATACTTATTATAATCTACTAGCGTTCCGCCCCGGCTTCGCCCGTGGTACCTACATGTTTAAACTATCCTATCTCTCAAGTTGGATCGAACTGCACATGGTGTGCGAATTTTATTATAATCGGTTAAGTGGTTAAGTAGTCCATAGAGGATAAACATTGTGACACGAGATATATTAAGATTAAAAATCAAAAATTTCAATACGTGGCTCTATTTCCAAAGAAACCTGAATATCTATCAAATAACTATCTACTGCTCTTACAAAACTCTACCCTAGTACAAACATAAAAGATGAGCATAACAATTGACATATTAGGTAGTTTCTATTGAAAAGTCACATTCAAATCGATTCATCCGTTTTGGCTGGATTGCCACACGTAGCTATATAATATAGCGTAGGCGTAGCGTATAATATTGAAAATTAATAGTTCTCTCTTTAGTAGATAAACTAATAAATATAAATGATTTTTCATTATTTAAACAGAAATATTTAAAATAACCTGATTCTACATCAAAAGCTCGGATAAAGTTTATAATTGTAGAATTATTATTTATATATTATATATAAATAATAATTCTACATAACATAATATTATGTTTTCTTAGCCCCTAAGGGGATATTGTTTGAGATTATTTTTGTATCTAGGTAGATAAATATTTCAGTTTAAACTTTTTGGATTTAGGTTCTACGTTTGTTAAGTCTTTGTGGCTTTTAGGCACCTTTATGTAAAAAATGAAAAAACCTGCCTTTTCTTTACAAATGGTTGTTACATTTCTTGTTTCAACAAATACACTATTATGTAATACATTTACAATAGACACAAAAAGTCAAAATAAACATAAATTAAGGAAAATAAACACGAGCAAAGCCGTGGGCGGAATGTAGTGTTGTATAATATCCTAGATTGTTAGTAAATACATCTCGCAACATAATAATATTTATGAAGATCAAACGAAGTTCACAGATCATAGTTACAATATAAATATTTATCTTTTCAACTAGATTTTCAAAGAAACAATTTTAAAATTCAATTTATAAACTATTTTGTTTTGTAAGCCTGTAGTACCTAAGTACTTTATATTTTGGTACACACGTACAAAAAACACGTTTTAATGGACATAAATTGTGATTAATTTCTCGATATTAAATTAATATCATCCATACTAATATTATAAATGCGAAAGTAACTCTGTCTGTCTGTCTGTTACTCAATCACGCCTAAACGTATTTTCATGAAATTTGATATGGAGATATTTTGATACCCGAGAAAGGACATAGGCTTCTTTTTATCCCGGGAAAATGACGTAATCCCGGAAATCCCACGGGAACGGGAACAATGCGGGCTTTTCTTTGACTGCGCGGGCGAAGCCGCGGGCGGAAACCTAGTATCTTATAAGTAATGGTAATAATTGTTAAAAATATGTATTGACGATCCGAAAGTGCTTCTAAAATAAGTCTATTTGAATAAATAAATGTTTGAGTTTGAGTTTGAGTTTCAAAAGAATGCTAAGTAGTATTGTTTTAAATAATATTCAAAGTTGAAGCTTTGATTAATTATTCCTAGAAAAACTTCTTGCTACAATTAAAAAAATATCTAAAATAATCAGTAAAACGTGACCATTGAGGCGATTTAACTACCTCAATAGAAAATCTCATTGATATTTCGATTTAGCGCGTACTCACCGTGAAATTGTCTAAAACATTTTTTTTTATCATATTTAAATAAGGCAAAACTTGATTACCATATTTTTGCACATGACTAGATATTAATTTAAATAAGTATTTTTAACAAAAACTAAACCGCTCTCAACTGGCTAGAACTGGACAAAATATCAATGGAAACAACCGGAAGACATGCTTTCAAATAAAAAAAGACGTGTGGCACTCGGGGACTGCCGCGGTAAACCTATTGCATAGCATGCCTTCAAGCCACACCTCCGTGCCCGTCGGAGTGGGGAGCGTGAGGTTTTTTCGTTACGGAATTTCCTGATTCGGTCCCCGCGCTCAAGGCCCGCGATAGAAGCTATGCAACAGCTTAAAAATAATAATCAAGATAAATAAATATAAATAAATAATTACAGTCGTATTGAGAAACTCCTCCTTTTTTGAAGTTGGTTGAAAATAGAGATCATATTTATCGCTCAAATAATAAATGAATTCTCAAAACAATTAATTACAACTTATGGTTCCGTATACACTCGACGGGTCACATAAGTTTGCGCGCGCAAAACTGTGCAACTGGTTATACAAAGATTATTTGTACAGATGCGCTATGAGATAACAATGTTTATTCGTTAGGTATGTAGAATATATAATATTATGTGAGATTTATGTGAATTATATGCAATTGTTAATCATTGATAGAAAGACAAAATGAATGTTTTTTTATTGTTATTATTGGTATTTGTGAATAAAGGGATGGTTAATTATATAAATGGAAGACTCGTCTACATTTTTACAGGTATGCGCACACCTATAATTTTAGGCGGTAAATAACTAAGTATATTAGAATTTTTAACACCACAATTATTCTAATAAATGTATCATATTCAGTATTCAAATACACACTTAAAAACATATAAATCAGGTTTTCATGCCACTTACGACGCAACACTGACGTAATTAGAATTATGTTCATTAATCAAACTGTATCAACAAGTTACGTCACTCCACGTCTGCCGAATACTCTTTGCCGCGTTGTTTCATACCATACGGTGCTGACTGCTGGCGCGGCAGTTCCCAACAAACCCGCATGGAGTTTTGACCCCGACGGTCGTTTCTTTTTACTTTTTATTTTTTTTACGTCTCCGCTTTATCGTTCCACAACATGCACAGATAAAACAAAACTTTCAAAAAAAGAACACTCTACACAAGCAAAGGAAAGTTCTCATACAGCCATATCACAAAAAAGTTTTAATTGTACAAGTTTTATATATTTTCAAAGGTGCTCTTTATGCCTTCTAAGTGTTTTAATATTTGTAGTTTTACGATTATTATTAAATTGTGAATGCGTGTGAAGTTTGTGTGAAATGAATGGAATTTTCGTGGATTCAGAACGGAACGCACAAATGGCGGGAAATATTGACAGGTGAGTAGATGACAGATTAAAAACAAGTTTACAAAACAACGTAACTGTTGCATAAGAAAATGTTACCGGTTTATAATTAAGAGTAATATTGTATTATCGGAGTTTTATGGTCAATGCATGTCGTAATATTGCCTTCGCTATGTAAAACTATAATATGCGTGACTATAATGTATACCTACTTTTGATAATTCTTTAAAGGTTACTTAATTGCTTTTAAACTTGTACATTTTACATTTTTAAAGTATTTTCTACAAAGAGGCCTTCATAAAAACATGATAAAATATGTGTCGAAAAAAGCGAATTCAAAATTATATTTATTCTCATCAGATTTAGTTACATGTGAATTTTTATTTAACATTTACATTCAGCGAATTTCCATAAATATGCAGTATAAATACATATTATTATATATTATTTATTTTTACCTCACACATCAAAAACCCGAATTCTTAACAAACTATTTTAATGGTTTCTATTTAAACACTAGAATAATTATTACTTAGATTTTACTTTATAGACGAGGAGAAGGTCTTAAATATCTATCATCTATACAGGGTGTCCCACTATCGGTATACTAAGCTCAAAAGAGGTTACAGTTTTGCATACGCTGAGTACGTAAAAAATACTTATAAAATTCCAGACGAAGTTTTTATTTTTCAAATAGATGAATTCTTAAAACTCTATGTATACACCCATAACAAGCAACCCGCCCAGCTTTGCTACCAGTACGTGACCGTTTAAGATTATGTTTTCATTTCTTCATTTTCAGGAAAAAATTTGCAAAAAATTTTTTGATGTAATTTTGTTGTTTAATTATTTTTTACGTGAGTGTATGCAAGACTACAAGGCCCTTCGCGCTTAGTATACCAATAGTGGGACACCCTGTACACTAACATTAAAGTTAAAATATTCGAAGGTTGAAATGGAACCAATTATCGTATACACTATAATTGACTCTAAATTATTACAAACTGCACTAATAGCATCGTTATTGTTCAAATTGCGTTTCAAATTAAAAGATAACAAAATACCGAGATAGATACGTTTTATATTACCTAGTATGTACAATCTTCTACATTTGATAGCCTTAAAATAATTATAATTAGGTAGGTATATCTTGTAAGGGTTATTGTAGGATCATTGATTGAAGTCCCGTAAAATCTTGTAAACTTCAAAACTGGTTTATATTTATTGACGAAATCCTCCATCCATAGAAATTATTTAAATCCTAGGCGGTATTCAAAGGAAAAAGGAAAACCCGCATAGTTCCCGTGCCCGTAAGAATTTTGGCATAAAAACTATCCTTTTTTTTTCTGTGTGTTTCAAATTTGAAAATCGGTTAAGCAGGTTTTGCGTGAAAGATTAACAAACAAACATACAAACTTTCGAATTTATAATATCGTGGTGGCCTGGCAGAGATCACTGTTAGGTGATAAGGCCGCCCTTTGTGCTTTTATTGTACTTATGAGTTTTTGTAACCTTTATGTACTTATCTTGCACAATAAAATGTACTTAGAGCCTCATCATGTCAATCGAAGTTTAGGTTCCCCACATAATATATGTTGCAATGAAATATGTCATTATTTCCATATTACGATGCAGATTTGAATGTACCTATATTTCATCGTGATACGTGCAGAACCCATGAGACCATAGTTATCACTTTCTATGCATGACTTTTTAGAATGAATACGTCGTATTTTGACCCGCAGAACATCCTTGATATTAAAGTAGTACATAGATACTACATACTATAAGAATTTCTTTATCCTGTTTATATTTATAAAATTCTCGTATCCTAATTTTATTTACCATACTCCTCCGAAACGGCTGGACCGATTGTCATTTGTGTGCTTATTGGGTAGATCTGAGAATCGGCCAACATCTATTTTTCATACCCGTAAATGAGTCAGGCAGAACGTTTGCGGAACAGCTAGTAATTATTATAAAGGAAAGTGTCAAGAGAATGCAAGAGAAATATTTATCAGTAACACAAAGTGATTTTCTTTTAAACAATAGTTGCGATGTCTCAAGAGCGCAATGTTTGGAAATCGTTAGGATAACAACTTGAGCATTCTGTGTTTCTTATACGCAAGTTTAGTTAACAATGTTATAAAAGCCTTAACGACGTGTTAGTATTGAAATAAAATATAGCTGTGTATCTTTAAATTACTTAAATTTTACTTTGACTAGCATTTCATTTACTGATAGACACGTGTGCTCAAAATAAAAACAGTTGATTCATGTGCATATTAGATATAATATCTACACCTGACAGCTTTCATGCTGGACAAATCCATTTATTATTATTTATTTCTTCAAATAATAAGAATAGGTACCTTATGTAATTTATTATGTACTTTAACTACTCTAACGTTCCATAGATCTATATTATACTATCTGTGCTCCGCGGTTTTACTCGCATTGCTTCGCTCCTATTGGTCTTAGCGTGATGATATATAGCATATAGCCATCCTCGATAAATGGACTATCTAACACTAAAATAATTTTCCAAACGGACCCGAAGTTCCTGAGATTAGCACATTATAATATTAGTACAAATACCAAATATCTAAATTCGGTTATTACATTCGGTTAGAGAATTTATTTATATTATTCGGTTAGAATATTCAGAAATATGAAAATGTTACAAACAGACGAAATGTTTCGCATTTATAATATTACAGTTGTTCAGGGAGTCATAACAATTTCATGTGGTTATATGCCCTGTCTTTTATAATTAAATGTTAACCTGTAAGGGCCGTCAAGGGAGCCCCTGTAAGCCTATTATTACGTGATCCTTCTTAACCCATTAGTGCATAAAGTTAATTAGCGCTTTTTTCATTATGATCACTATAATATATCATCATTTAGAGTATCTTTAATGATTAAATTACATAAAATATTTAGTTTATGTAGAAGTTCAGATATTATAGCCCGTCCGATAAATCGGACGTTATGCATGGCGGACACAATTGATGTTAAAAGGAGGTTGAAATAAAAGTACGGATTTTATGAAGAAATTTATTATAAAAAGCAACAGAAGATAAACGTATTATAATGTACAATGTTATATGCCATGTGGTATTTCGGGTGAAGACCTACATCACATTTCTGACACTGAAATTTACTTTTTCCTCCACATTGCTTTGCACACCAACGTTCAGTACTTATTGGAACCAGCCTATGAACTTTACCGTCGTACCTCATTGTACATAATGGTTTCGCTGGCTTGTGACCTTGATGTGGTGGTATGCCATGTGACGAAAGTAAGCTTCTTGCTATGAAACGTCTAAAAACGAATAAGGATTCAGTGTCTCTTGTGCAGCCATTCTTCCGAGCAAGTAACCAGGCGTTTACTACTGAAACGTCTACTAAATATGCAAATATGGGCCACCACCACTTTTTTATATACATTCGAGTTCTTAAATTTTCAACAGCCTGGTCGCATTTGTCTACTACACCCATATACTTATTGTAATTTGAAATAAGTGATGGCTGAGGGACTTGCACTCTGGCTTTTTTTTTACCAGCGGGTTGCAGATGCAATTTCTAGATTTTCAAAGTTAGTGGCTACTGTGACAACTTTCTTATCATTCCACCGGCATACGAAGACATCATCAGCTAGTACCGACTAGCTGATGATGTCTTCGTATGCCGGTTACCGAATCGTAATAACCTCGCACCTCCTTCTTGAATTTTTTGACGTCTTTGACCGGGCAGTTCTCAGTGCGATTAGCTCTCAAGGCCCCTGTAGCACAATAGCCAAGCTCCTTCAGGTGTCTCATCAGGCTCAAAGACGTAAAATAATTGTTGAAAAACAATTTTATGCCACTGTTAGGCGGAAGTTTGCTCAATGTAATTAGGCTGAGAATCCGATCCGATCAGGTCACTGTCTTCGTCAGTGACCTGATCGGCATTCTTGATGGGGGGCTCAACGTAAATTATATTTTCTGTATAATCATCAACCTCCTCACACTCCAAAGCAGATAATATTTCATGAACTTGTAACCTGTAACAATTCAACAAAACACGACATGCAGTGCCCACAGTGCATAACGTGCGATAAATCGGACGGTACGAAATTCGCAAGCATAGTATTCAAAATGACAGTGGCTACGTAAAAATTACATTGAAAATAAATAGTCGAATAGTTTAGCAATCAAAATATCCATTTATCACCCATAACACTAAAAAAAATATAATAAAAACACAAAATAATCTTACCTTCGCCGCGAAGAATTTTGACCACGTGCCGCCATTTTACGAATTGACAGCTGTCACGCATGCGCGTTAATATATTTTATAACAACAGTGTTTCCGAGTTTGAAAATATATTCAACAACTGTTTTATAAAGATAAATCTTGAGTAAAATATATAATACTCCTAAAATAACGATTTTATTGACGTCCGATTTATCGAACGTTATGCTCTAATGGGTTAAGGTGATGAATTAATTTTTCTAACATTTACGGCCCTTTTTAAACCTTCGTAATTTTTATATTATTAAAGTTGTCGTGATGAAAATTCTTGACAAGAAAGTTCAATAGTAACACAATACGTCTACCGTTTTAGAAACATGATTCCATGATATTTTCTCGATAGAAAAAAAAATACAAAGTTCTCATTGTTATTTTTTTTTAATCTCTGGCATCTTCAAAATAACAAACGTAAAGTTACGACTTTTTGGATATTAACTATAAAATATACAACCTATACGTCTACCGTGTTAGAATTTTGAAATATGCGATGGTTTTGAAATAAACAAGAAATACTTGAAATTAGCGCGCGACCAGCCAACATAGCGAGAGCCGCCCTGTACCTTCCTACCCCGATCGCTGCACGAGTCATTCCCGCTACGGCCGTCACACGGGGAACTTGTGTCGCTTGCGCAATCGTAAAAAAGGGTGACAACACGATAAGACAAAATGAGACAAATGGGGACAATAAAGAAAATAAGAAGAAGAAACATAAAGGTTGGAGGAAAAAGAATGCTTACAATTGGAACAAATTAATGAAGTAAGTTGGTTTTATTTTAAATTTGATGATAATTGTATTATAGACGATGTTTGATATGTACCCCTGTTTTAAGTACATAACGAATGTGTAAGATTTTTTCATTTATAGCATAAATAATCTTTTCAGAAATCCGGAATCCAGAAGGAAAATAAATCCACTGATTGTTCACAATGTGAACCCACTCCTTCGTAAGTACCTTTATTCAGTCAAAAATGTATGTTATCAACGCTCTACTGGTTTTATCGCATGATTCCATTTTTAGCAAAAAGCAACAAAGTGCAAAGAAATAAAAAATCATGGTGAACTTAGTGGAAGTATGGTGGACGTAATATGGAATTATGGAACAGGAGCTCGTTGGAGTAGTATTATATTTAAAAAAAATACGAAAAAATTTCAAGAATTTCTTAGTAGGTGGTAGATAAGTATGTTGTATAAAGAATTTGATGTTGATATTTATTTCATTTATACTTACTACACCTGTGCGGGAAATTGCTTAGTACTAAAACCGGTTTATATTCATATTTACATAGTAATGTGAGTTTTCATTTCGAAAAATTTTGTGTAAGTATATTAAATTGAGTTCCTGGGTGATCTGGAAACACAATTGGGCCCGGAGGATGGCGCTGCAGTCACTCCTCCTAATCACATGAACCGATTTGGATGAATATTTGTGTGCACATTTCATTGTTGTGGGATGATTGGTTGATTCGTTTTCACATTAGCTAATATTATGTATTTTTGTTGTTAGAAAGTAAACTTAATTTAATGTTTATAATACATTATTATTGGTATAAATAATCCAGTGTTCGTCTCACATTGCTGTACCTGCCTACCTATCCTACCAGGGCCTAACTTTGTTCTGGCTATTTTATTTTGATTATTTGTAATGAATAATTACAATTATAATAGAGTGCAAAAAATAAATACATGCGTCAATATATTTTGTGTTTTTTTTAACCCTTGGCATGCCTGGTAGGGTCTGTCAGACCCACACCAACGCGCGAACCGTTGTAGTTCGTTTAAATTTGAATTTCGCGCCTCACCGTTTTTAGTAGCTGGCCGTTACAAACCGCGGAATGCCCTCCGCCCGCTTCCTCAGCCTGAGGCGAGCTACGAGCTTAAAAGGACGTGCTTAAAGTGCGTGCGGGTCCCACAGACCCCACCAGGCATACGGCGTGACTTTATTTTGTAAGTATTTATTTTTCTTTTTTCTTATAAATATTGGAATTTGGCGTTAAATAATATTAGTTTGTACATTACATTATCCTATTTAATTGTTTTTTTCAGTTTAATCATGAATAAACAACTAACAGACGAGGATATAGCTAGTTTATTATTCTAAGAGTTGGATGAGGAAGACTTAGTTGCATTTGATTGAGGAGGAAGAAAATGATGCAGGCTCCACCACT
The DNA here is from genome assembly GCA_907164685.1 of Colias eurytheme. Lineage (NCBI taxonomy): Eukaryota > Metazoa > Arthropoda > Insecta > Lepidoptera > Pieridae > Colias > Colias eurytheme. Next base: position 699 of record CAJQZN010024445.1, on the reverse strand, counting down.
TCGGATACTGAAATGGAGGTGCCTCTGTCCATCCATTAGTACATTTGTGAGACATTTAGTTGTCACATTTGTCTTGACCACTCGATGTGCAAAGTGTTACCAAACCAAAGCTTTACAAAGTGTAAATGCAAGTGATGAAGACTAATTATTTTGTAATTTAGATTAAGTATATGATAGTGCCTTACACTGGATTAAAGTCTGATTATGATCTCATTACTTTTGATACTAATTATATGTTAACAAAGTTATAGTCACGAAATGTTGCTTAAAAATGTGAGTTAAAGTTTATTTCCAATATTTTAATAAAGTTGATTAATTTCTAGTGTGATTTTTTTACTATCTCTTTTTTGCCCTTTAAGCATGCGTCTTGAATCATTAAATCATCTTACATAATAAAATTTATAGAAAAAAATACCATTTTGAAATCGGGGTCTGAGAGACCCACCAGGCATAGAGTGTAACTTATGCCCACCAGGCATGCGAAGGGTTAAACAATTTTTTTATTTCAAAAATATCATTCCGACCGCGGCTTTGCCCGCGTGGAATTAGGTTATATCGCGAATCCTGTTTTATCCCACAGAAGTGTTCAGTTCGGATAAAAAGTATCCTATGTGTAAATCCAGGCAATTAGCTATATTTTATCAAAATTGGTAATGTAGTCTTGACGTGATTAAGTAACAACTAACAAAAAATATACAA
>CAJQZN010024438.1:0-19719 GCA_907164685.1 Colias eurytheme | reverse complement strand
TTTAAAATTTGTGCATTTTATACTTGCAAGCATTGACATACAATAAAGAAACTAGATTCACAATCGCATTCAAAAATCGTCCAAAGCAAAACTCTGCATTCGGGTGCATTAGGCAGAGTTTCAGTCTAATAAGGTGTTTGAAAATTTGAATGTATTTTTTTATATAACTGACATTTTAACGATCCGTTAAAAGGGCGATTGTAAGTCTAATCATTTATAGTATGCCAATACTTGCAAGATGTTAACTAATTGTACCTACTGTCATATCAAAAAGAAAAACGTAATCTTGTTTCTTTTGTAAATGTAAATTTAAAATAAGATACTATATTCTAGATATCTAGATACCCTAGCTACCTTTTTTACAATGTATCATACTTATTTATATATTTATTTTTCTTTTTCTTACAAAACTAAGTACGGTGTCGTTTATATACTTTAATTTATTCATGATCGGTTTAGTATATTTGCTTGATCGAGGTACAAACATACAAACCTCTATTTAAACAACATAATGTTTACAATAAACAGTAAATAACAATTTGCAAAACAAAATGTCTTAAATGTATAGGCAGTAGAATTACTGGATGATCATTTTGACGTCAGAAAACTACACTATTATATCATTTAAATATTGTGTTGTTTCTATCGTGACGTAAATATACAAATTACGGCTCAAATTATTGTTTACTCGACATATTTAATATTTTACATCATACCTTCCATATACTTAAATGTATTAAATTTTAAATACATGAAATACCACCCGGTACCTTTCATCACTTTCATTTTCACCACTCAACAACTGTAACACTAAAAAACTCCATCATCTATCAAATCTCCGTATAATACGTTGGCCTGTTGATCATCAACAAATCAAACACATTAGGAAACACATACGTCGTGTTGAATCCAATCATACCATACGTGAAGTACTTATAACAGCATTCGACAAAGATTTTGTTCTTATTATCGAGACTGTCTTCGGAGTTCCTCAATTCATTTTTATCCTTTCCCAATAGAGCACAAACAAAGGCGTAAGAGAAGGATTTGGCGAAGGCCCTGGTGGCTAGGACTCCGCAGAACCCCAGGATGGTGCGTAGGAGCATACAGCCAAACATTTCAACGGAGGGCCAGATGATTTCGTAGGGCGGTGTCTTGTCGCTGGCGGCCATATTGCCAAGTTGGTAATTTGTCCACGATCCGATGAGGATGCCTGCGCATACGCTCACTATCATTGTCGTGTCGCCTCTGGAATTGGAAACGCATATTTGTTGTTTATTTTCTGAGAAAAACGATTGTTTTTATTTAAAACAATTTCCATTAAAAACTTATGGAATCCATCATATCACTACATAGTATAAAACAAAGTCACTTTCTCTGTCCCTATGTACCTATGTATGCTTAAATCTTTAAAACTACGCAACGGATTTTGATGCGGTTTTTTTTAATAGAACGAGTGATTCAAGGGGAAGGTTTTAGAATATAATTTATTAGGTTTTAGACAAAGCGGGAGAAGCCGTGGGCGGTAAGCTAGTATTAAAGTGTAATAAATTATGCACTTTGTCCTTAGATTGGTAAGAATTGGTAGAATTTATTACCCATTGAAATACCTATATTTAAAATAAATTTGTACGTATAAAATGTAGTTTCATTTTTTATTTATAGTTCCTGACTTTTACCGTCGTGCATTAGTGTATATTAGTTAATTGCTTGCCCCGGTTCCGCTCGGGTGGTATCAATTATCGTAATTACGCCAATTAGTACCTATTTGCAGGGACACTTTAAACCCGTCAAGTTTCGGTTATACATATGAAATTTCATTTAAATCGGTTCGCTGATTAAACTAAAACTGATGGGTGTTGTTTTCAAAGAAAATATTCATTACCCAATTTATTCATCATATTATATGTATATCCCTACTATTGAGGTTAACATACATACATACCTAGTAGGTGTCCACTTATCAGACTGCGGATGGTACACTATCACCAGTATAGAAACCGCCAGCACCATCAGAGGAGACCAGTATTCTGTTAACAGTAGACCATCCAGTTGGTCTACTAGCGGCACCAGCACTACTAGCAGTGATGATGACAGTAGTAGACCGGCTGCTATGTCCTGGAATGATGTGTGGAAAACGTTAAAATGGGATGATTGTTAGTTCTTAAAGTATTTATTATTCTTATTTCTGAGAATTTGTTTTGAATCTCTTTTTAACTTGGAAAATTTTAAGTGTTGAAGAGAAGTATTTAATTAAGAAATTCTGATTACAAATTAAAATTAAGTTTGCTATATTATAATATATAGAAATTTGAAACTGAATTGTACCATTTCTTTATTTTCCCTTCCTTTTCTTAAAGAGAATAAATATAATATACACACTTCTTATTAAAATACAGCGCTCGCTAATAAGTAATTTATAATCTGAATCGATAAACAAGATTGAAATACTTATGCATACATAACAATAAACAGTGTAATTTAAGAATTAGCATTAGATTCTCCTATTGTATTGGCTTGAATGAGTCATGTCTATGGGTGAAATAATATGCACAAATACAAGTCATATTAATAATCTTGAACATTGATAAAGTTTATGTAATGAACTCTCTCTTATAATAATTATTATAGTTATAGTTATCCAAATCATTTCTTGAACATGGCGGAGAAATTTCATTAAGACTAGCTTGTGTAAAAGATATAATATTACAATGCGCACACAATTAAACAATAGTTGCTTTTCTGGTGGTTGTCTGGTAGAAGTAGCATAATAGCGAAAAGACCACCTTCTTTATCACAACATCTTGTGCTGTATTTGTGTTAACCTCTGTTTTTGTGTACAATAAAGAATTTTATTATTATAATTATGTATCTCGCCTCAATTCACCAGCAGGAAGATATCCAGTCTTTTGGAAGGCTTATATCACACAGGTCCAACACTGAAAATTATTATTATTACGGTATTCTACAAACCAAAAACTATATACTCACCAGAACACTATGCATTCCCAGGTAAATTCTGCTCACACAGATCAACGTGCACCACGAGACAGCGATCACGACGCCCCAATGCACCGGATACACATATCTATCTATTGTATACAAGAGCACTGAGAACGGTATGGACACACCGACCATAGCGTGTGTGGACGGCATGCCGTACTCTATCGCCCATTTTTGTTGTAACTTTTTCACTGGATAACCTGGTCTTGGCCATCGGATTATGTCTTTGAAACCTTGTCCTGGAATCGAAATTAATGTATTAAATAGTGCATTGTAATAGTTGTGAAAATAAAAAGTTTTTTATATGTTTGTGTGTATTATTTTTATTTAATCTTCTCTTCTTAATATGGTGAACACATTCATTTGTAGTGTTTGCAACTATTATTACAGGTCTTTGTGTTCAATATATTTCTAGAAAATGCTTATCATAACTTTTTTATTTTAAATTTATCAACTGGCATTCCACGCGCGTAGTCACCCAATTTGTAGAAAACTTAACAAATTGTATTATGAATGTTATAAATTATTATTCTAGTGTCACTAAAACTCTATATATGAATCTCTTATCTATAGTAGTGTAGTAATTACTATGTAAACATAACTGTACAAGACTTCTGAGGAGATAAGGCTCAATTCCACTTACAATTATTAATCCTTTATCTGATGATAAAAATATTTTATGAATTTAAAACCATTTTTTTACTTGATTATGAATATGAATTGATATTATTCATTCAAAGAGAGAGACAAGATTTAAATTAATTACATTTTTACAGTCATGTATATTGAGTAGCAATACAAAGTTTATTATTTATACATAATGAATGAAAAGTTTATTATTCATATTTAATAAATGAATCAAATTCAATGCTCATTAATCCGTCAGTCCTCATATCACAGACACAATAGAAAATCTATTGTGTCTCGGCCCGATCGGGCCGCTCGGTGGTCAATGGGTTAATAGATGTACACTATGTAAGTTTTGTACAATATGTTAAGTAATGAATTTATTTGATTTTTTTATTACAAACTAGCTGTGCCGCGCGGTTTCACCCGCATGGCTCCGCTCTTGTTGATCTTAGCGTGATAATATATCCATACTAATATTATAAATGCGAAAGTAACTCTGTCTGTCTGTCTGTCTGTTACTCAATCACGCCTAAACTACTGAACCAATTTGCATGAAATTTGGTATGGAGATATTGTGATACCCGAGAAAGGACATAGGCTACCTTTTATTGCGAAATATGTACCACGGGCGAAGCCGGGGCGGACCTCTAGTAGTCTATAATCTATATTACTCGTGGATAATGGTAGCTTTCGAATGGTGAAAGAATTTTTAAAATCGTTTCAGGAGTTTATGAGCCTATTCATTACAATCAAACAAACAAACAAAGTTTTCCTCTTTATAATATTAGTGTAGATTATGTACAACACTCACCTATATACATCACAACAGTCCACACAAGCACAACCCTTCGCCCCACCGCTCCATCAATGTTCCAAAACCAGAACGGTATAAAAGTTGCATAAAATATTTCATCTCCAAGTGCTGTTCCCAACACAAACAGATAATACCAGAATTTATTGCCGATCATCAGCTCTAGCTCATCAGGATTGCTGTCTCCAGACGTTTCCGTGTCATATGAAGATTGGGAACTCCCTGATATATCACTGGGTATCCTCTTATGCTGCCTGATGTCAAACTCTTCATCTTTATCAATTCTATCCGAATGTACCACGCTCGCCTCGTCTGTTTGGTTGATTCTTTTATACACAATACCAAAAAAGTTCTGTACCTTCACCACAAGCAGCGGGTCCTTTAAATATTCAATTATATTGTCCCACATTTTTAATCTGTCGAAAGATCGCTACGACAGTGAAGAGATGTAATGTTTCATCGATTAAACAATGATATGTACATCAACTTGTTGTAGTTTCACTGTAAAAATTTAATGTAGGTCTGGCCCTGGATTAGTCTTCTAGAAATTTGTTCATTTATAGAAATGAAAATAAGAACCCAAACTTTACCACAAATTTGTATAAAATCCAAATGAAACACGGATGTAAATAATAAGGTGACTTTTTAAATATAAACAGCCGAAAAGGGAAAATTTACTTAGTTTCAAAACATAAACCTCAGCTGCTTTGGCCAATTAAAAATAAATGACAGGACATGAGAATTTAATCAATGACATAATGAACCCGTCTGATTAGTGATTTCTGAACGTTTGTAATATAATAATGCTGCTCTGGAATATTTACAAATGCTGAAATAATATTCATTTAACGTTATTCAAGTGCCTACGTAGGTCTAGAAAAATATTTAGGTTTTACGAAGCTGCTGGATGAATAATTATAAAACTTGTTTTTATTAATGACAACACTATCATTCAAATATCAAAATTGACGTTGACATTAGAATTACGACAGATAAATAATTGTGTTATTGTTATGTTTGTGCCTGCACACCGTAAAGTTTTACAAAATATTATAATTTGAAGAAAAAGCAATATTATTGTATACTTTTATTATTGGACTATTGGTTACTTTAAGTGCTTTCTTTGAAGGTAGCTTTCTGTCAAATTTAAATTGGATTAGCTCCGTTTTTATGTAAGTTCTAGAGTTATTTTCCATTCTATTAATTTCCTAACTTTTCCAAGTTGTACCTACATAAGAATACCGTCGACTTGCATAATAAAATATCTTCTTTCATAACAATTTTACTAACATACCCGCTATTGTAAGAATTGAATGTTAACCATTCCATAAAGAAAATTAAATCCATTTTATTAAACACTAGCTTTCCGCCTGCGGCTTCGCCCGCGTTTTCAAAGGAAAACCCGCATAGTTCCCGTTCTCGTGGGATTTCCGGGATAAAACCTAGCCTATGTTACTCGTGGATAATGTAGCTTTCGAATGGTGAAAAAATTTTTAAAATCGGTCCAGTAGTTTATGAGCCTATTCATTACAATCAAACAATCAAACAAACAAACAAACAAAGTTTTCCTCTTTATAATATTATTATTATTAGTGTAGATTTTTTATTGAATTTAAACAAATAAATGCAGTTATCTTATGCATAATATATATTCTAAGTGAGGATTTAGTCTGGAAATTTAGAGAGATTTAAAAAAATCATATCTCAATTACTATATTTTCATTGACATAGACTTATTGTATAACCCACAACTCATTAAAGAAAACACAATTTTCATCACAACTGTAAGGATAGAAAAAGGATAATTTTATATTTAATTCTTACCTAACCTAATACAGTACATTATTGTACTGAGTATAAGACATACAGACATGGTAACATATGAGTCAAACAGCTTATCCTAGGTCCGCCTGGTTTTATCAGGGTTCATCAAAAAAACATAGTCTACAGCCTACATCGGTCAGAAGTTATGTTTTCTTCTGGTGAAGCAATTTACAAAATCGGCAAAGTAATTTCTGAAAATATTTGAAACAATTTTTCTTATTAGATAATATGTTGTTGTAGAGGTGTTTTTATTAAATAAAAAGGATAATGCTCATAATGGGCTGCTTTTTATTGGAAAAATAAAATTTTAACTTTCAAAAGGAAAATTGATCTATCGGTAATCTTCATTCTTTGGCATGCATTTTAAATGGAATTGATCATGCATTTTTAACCTTTTATTTGTATTCACAACCATTTACAATTAAATTCTAACTTTTGTCCATAAAATAGACACTAGAAGCTTAAAGTAGCTTTTCATTCTTTATTTTTCTGCCATCAATTGAACTACTCTCTTTGAATGGTCCATAGCATTTATGATTCTGAAATAAGTGTATTATTTTCTGGAATTACACCTTACAGCAATAAAATATTAAGTAAAATCTAAAATAATGATGAAAGAATTTCCGTAAGAAGATTTTCGTAAAATACGCCAAGAATTCAGACGCGTACCCAAAAACCGCGAAATTGAAAAACAAAGTTAACAGCAAATAAACAGATAGTTTTCAATTAACAACAATTCACAATGAAAGTGGATACGATATCTCGCGGTCAGCCGATAACGGCCATAAACACGTACTTGCCACGGAGATAACCACAATACATGAATATAGTCCGTCTGTACGTGTAGATGTCAATATATGACAAAAATACGTAAATGAGGGTAAATTAACGGTACCAAGATGACTTAAAGCAGTATTATTTCCAGTGGAATAATGACGGTCTAGCTGCGCCATCCCTTTCCCACGCTGGTAATAGTAGGTACTGCTATAAGACATTCTGATGATCCCCTGGATATGATAACCTAGACGTATATGTTACTCTTACCTGCTGTTTTGTTTGAAGGTTTGAGCATACTGCCCTTATCACTCCAAACTACCATAATTACTAAATGCCATATCAAAAGGATATATCAACAATATTGCCGGCAATGGCTGGCCGAACGAGATGACAGAAGTTTGGTGCCAGCCAAGGTGGCACCAAACTTCTGTCATCTCGTTCGGTTGTCTGTAATAAACATCGTAGACCAAACTCTGCTTGTTATTCAGAAAATGAATCTCAGATAACGTAAAGCCTGGCCGGGAAAAACTAGGGCAGAGTTGAAATTGTTACAAATATTTTCTTTCCTTGCGTTTAATTTTACGTCAATGCTGTATAACTTGAATCATTAATTCTGAAAATGGAGTGGCTTTTCTGTTCAATTAAAATATACCGACAATTTTAAAGTTCATCGATCAGATTCTTTTGGGCTTTGTTTAGTGCAGTACCTACATTAAGAAACAACTTACGTAAAAAACCTGGCGCTACAATGATTGCGAATTATTGAATTCTAAGGTCAGATATTATTTCGGTTGCAAAAAGTAAGAGACAATCAGACACAGCCACGGTACGGTTTAGTTTACTCACAAACCACGCAGATAAGGTCTCTTCGAATCAGTCCCCTCTCGGATCCCTGCGCGCGCGCAAACTGTGTGACAAGTAGACAAATAACCGCGCAATCGGAACCAACGCAAATATTTACTGAAACAGTTAATTCAGTGTACTTGAAGAAAGTTATTCGTGTAATTAAAGTGGAATTTTCGAGATTTTTATCCTCTAGGGCCTAGGACGTTTCAAAAAACTTTTTGATGCGTTATTTGAAGGTATTCATAGATATACTGGACGTCTATTTTAAACAATCTATATGCGTTTTATAGTTGGATTGTTTTAAGTTTATTTGACCTCTGTTAAATTCAACTGGATAACGCAGGGATTAAAATGTTTTAATTAAAGGTAGGTAAGTATTTTTAGCATCACCTTACTTTACTAGAAGCATATCCTAAAACGCAATCATATTTAATGACTGTTAAAAACAAAAACAATTTATTATATATATTCATAGTTATGGCTCAAAATTATTACATTATATTATATAAATCAATGAGTTTAAAATTACAACTGCGATTTCGCTAATGATTTCCCCGATAAGTGCCTAACAACGATTAAGTAATCACAATAGTACATTGAACTTAGTTATTAATAGATTCGTATTGAGACGGATTTACTTTTTAACCTTAAATTTTTAAAGGTTCAAATATAGCTGTATATAAAATTCAAGATTAATTTGACCAAGACACCAACATAGAATAAGGATTAATACTTAGGTACCTGTTTGTTTTAACATAAATTACAAAAACAGCCGCGAAATATAGACCGGAGATAAGAAGTCTCGAAGTAAATCATCTTAAAGAGTAAATACATTTAAGATATAAGTCAAATAAGTCTTGCAACATTGTTAAGACCGATTTATGATACTCTTGTAGGTATTATGTGTATCGTAGTACTTATGTTTAATTGATAACTGGGTATAGCGTGTTTAATAATAATAAGATCTATATTTTAGCGTTCAAGGTACTTTATAAATTCCAAATTAAATAGAATTGCATTGCAAATGAAATTTCAAGTAGGTATTTGTCAGCTTGTATTGTTTTAAACACAAATTGAAACATCGCGAACTATTGTCCTATTTTGATTTAAGAATTTAGTGGATATTGAATCTCCTAAATTCTATGGTCAATGATACATTTTTACTATACAACATTGAATACAGGAAAACGTTTTGAATTCGAATTGTAGTTCTAAGAGTTTCTTTGGACCTTGTATACGTTTAAAAGGAACAGCAAAGTTTGATCTTTTGATTAGATATTTTGTAATACAATCTTGATCCCGATATGAGTTGGGTATCCTTAACAAAAAATATATTCTAAGCCTTATAATGAAAAAAATCTTCATAGGTTGGCGACTAGAGGGTATGGCCTCAGAAGAGGGTGCAGATGCGCTCAAAATATACTGGGAACACTTCTTCAAGGCGGAGACAGGAACTTATGAGGTATCCAGCTTTCAAACTATTTTTGAATTGAAACTTCTTTAGGCGGGTTGAGAGTAAAAATTCAAGGTCGCGTTATGGCAATACCGTCACTCCATGGAGTAGGTAAGGCAACCATTTTGGTTTCTTTGAATCTTGCGAAAGAAGTTTCACTTCTGACACGTGTGCTCTGCACACAAGCACTTTTTTACAAAGTATGCCCAAAAATTTTATAATACATATTAAAAGACTGCTGAAAGTTGTTATGAAAATAAAATAAAATGTAAACACATTTCTTCAGGGATTACAATAATACTTTTAACATTTACATAATGCTTACATTCATAATAACATACTTATTTCTATTTCAGAAATCGACATGGCTCGACTTGTTTCTAGCCGAGTTTATTGTACGTCTCAACGAAGGATGCAATCCGAAAGATTTAATCAAGTTCTGGTATGTACCTAACGAATTTTTACCTAATTTCAAAAAAGAGAAGGTTGCTTTTAATTGTTTTATCATCTTTTAAAAGAGTGCCAGGATAAATTGTAAAAGTACCATAATTTCTATTGCTCCAGTTTTTTTGGTACATCATGATATCCTGAGTTTAATCCAACCTTCTACGCTTGTAATAACTCAGGCCCCGGGATCACAGACACAATAGAAAATCTATTGTTTCTAGGACCGATCGAGCCGTTCGGGGCTCAATGGGTTAAATCGTAAAAGTGTCTCAATACTCGACCATTACAATATTTAATTAACTGTTTTCAACAATCTACCAAACTTCTAAATCTTACTCATCCACCTATATTTCTCCAGTCCACTAAGCGGCGTGGTGTCCCTAGTGGGGTGCGAGCTGCTATGCGGCATCCACCGCGTGACGTCATCAATCAACACGCACTTCTCCCCCCCGCTACCCGCCGCCTCCCCCTCGCCGCTAACCTGCCCCCCGCTCGACGCAGATGATACAGCTAATGGTAATAATTAAATAAAGTGTTTATGTTGTCTTTGTAATTTCTCAGTGAAATCTTGGAAGCCAGTTTTAATATAGGAGAATTCTTAAGATTTTAACTGCACATTGTTTTATCGGAAGATTTCTTGTGATCAAATCTCAAAGTGTTTGTTGATAGGTATTGTCTGATAAATAAGGGTAATTTAATTTCAGAAGAGCCAAAAAGTGAGGGTACACCACAGAAGTCGTCCAGCCTTTTCACTCGCACTAATACTCAGTCGTCTTCAGAGATATTGCGTCACTACTTGCTGGGTGGACTCGCTTGGCGCTGTCTCGTCATGCTCAAGGCGTTGGGTGTTGAGGTGAGTTGCTTTTCCAGGGTTCATTTCAATGCCAAAACTGTTCAACATGCAATTTTCGCTAGCATTTTCTATCAGGGCTATCGGAGCCGTTAGCGGTCTATCATTTGAGCATTTGATACCATCCTTGCTCAAAATGAAATGGAAAAATAAATACATATGTGTTTTTGACACTTGTTATGGCTATTATGGCTATAACAATTTAGGTTTATAATCGATATCCTTGATAAAATCCTTGATAAAATGATGAATCAGTAATTGAGCCAAATCCAAAATACCGCTTCGTTCATTATTGACGCTACTTATATTATCAATCTGATCTCCGAACATATTGTATAAAAGCTAGTTAATGGGTGCACTGTTATCTCGGACAAGTTGTAAAACATTCTGCCGCCGACCCCGATAACCTCAGTTGTTGGCCAATATACGTCTACTGCACTAGTTACTTACCATGACTTCGCCCTACTTCAAGTATGGTTCTTACTTCTTACAGAAGATAATATTAAAGAATTATTGGATCTGTCCATGGACTGGTCTTACTTCCAGCTTGGTTATTGAATGATTAAAATAAATGTTTATGGAATATTATTCAGATAATGAAGTAAATGTATGAATATTATACAAAACTAAAATAAAAGATTACTTGGAGATTATAAAGGTAGTCAACAATGTGATTTACCTTGAGAATTAGGGCCAAAAAACCCAAGTTCAAGTTCGAAGTATAGTCGAAGTAATAGGCTTAGTAGTAATTCTGTAGTATCCAAACATGTCAATATGTCTAGCCCCGTAAAAATAATCAGCAGATTTGAGTAATCAGGGCAGTCCCGAAACTTGAAAAAGTGTCCGTAAATAATTTAAATATGTACTTGATTATTTTAGATATAGTTATTCTTTCACTTTCGTTTTCTACAAACTCAAACTCAAACTTAAATTATAAAATAAAATTCCTACTTTCTTAATTCCCTAACTTGTACCTAACAAAAAGTAAAAAATTCGGATTATAAGACATAATTGGTGGATTACAAAGTGATTGCCGTATCCACGTGCTGTCGCAGATAACGCGAATGGTTATAAAAACTTATGGCTTCCAATGTCAATGTCACACACGGTCGTATAATCTGTGTGTATAAATAAATATACGCGGTTAAGCAAACACATATTTTATATTATAATACATTTTCATATTTATTGCAATATCATAGAAACAGGTTTGCTTATATTTGAAAATATAATTGGTGGATTTGGAATGGTTTATGAGATTAATAATATATGCTAAGCAGATTATTTAAGACTCGACAGTGTTATTTTTCAAAAGACTGTAAAGCTGTTGTGTGCATTTATAATTGATGAATGAAATTTGTCCCATTTCGAATCATGAAAATATTCATCAATCTGTCTCTATAACATGATCTCTTATAGCAGTACTATTTCCAGACTGGAAAAATGACAGCGCTATATGTATATGTAACTAGCGGTCCGCCCCGGCTTCGCCCGTGGTACATATTTACGTTTTCTCTACATAAAAACCATCCTCGTACTTCAAGGAATATAATAAAAAAAGAATTATCGAAATCGGTTCAGCCGTTCTCGAGTTATGCGCTTACCAACACATTTTGCGATTCATTTTTATATTATAAGATATGCATACAGGTCGTCTAACACGATCACTATCACACCATGGGAATAATACTGCTAAAAGATAACGCCATCATTTTTCCTATTAGGTTAATTTTTATTTAATCCTCGCTATATATTGAAAATTTAAATTCTCAGGGCTTCATGATATTTCTTGAAGAGCGAAAGACGGTAGATATACATAATTGCATCCTTCTTTGTTTTGTCACAAGCCATATCCTTTATGCTGTGTAGACATAGTTGCTACAGACAATAAAATTCAACCATAAAGATATTTAAAAATAAACGACTATAAAGTATACAAACAATGAACTGCACAATTAATGCAGCAATAAATTCACTGACAGAATTAATTTAACTGTTTGAACATATAATTAGCAAATCATTTTAAAGGAGTTTCTTTTTAAACAATTTGTTTCTTTAAAATAAGAATATCAGTGTCGATTGATCTGACGATATTGTGGAAATAATGACCAAATGTGAAATTTAATTTTTAATTTAAGCTCGACTCGATGCTCATAAATTATGAAAGATATTGTATGAATAATTAATGAAATGGTTATTTTCAACCACTTCGATGATTCTGATTAAAGTTTATTTACGCAAAAATTACGAAAAAAGGCCACCAATTGACCCACATTATGTATTTCTATTTTTAGTTTAGGTTCGCCTTGTTTAAAAACCTGTTTTTGTATTTTTAATATTGGGCTGTGTTCTTTTTTTCTTATTTGAGAGAATAAAGGGCATTTTTCATAAGTAGGATGTTGTAATGATACCTAAGCAAAGTTTGATGTAGGTACCTACACATTTTTTACATAATATTCTTTATGCTTTGCAGAAAGATGCACAACCAACTTCAATACTATTTTTGTACTATGCTATTTTAAGACATGTTTCTCTTTGCATAAAAGCACGGATATAGAACAAATTGACACTGCTGGGGTTGACCCACAAGTACAGTTTCAAACCAGTTCTGAAACTGCACATTGCGTGTGTATAATGTCGTGTGATTAATGTATTCTGAAGTGGCATTTATGATTTAAACGCTTCGTAAAATTGTCAGCGTTTAAGTGTATTTTTATGAATACATCCGCTTTACTTGCACCGTCTAAGAGCACTACTCTATCTATTGAAAAACGCATCAAAATCCGTTGCGTAGATTTAAGGATCCCTACATGGGGACAGACAGACATCGGAAGCCTACTTTGTTTTATAATATGTAATGGTTATTATGTTTGAATGAATGTATTATAAAAATTCAGAGATATGTAAACGACTGCGTACAAAACTAAAGATATTTGCATATTTCTGAATTAGATTTAAATATTTTTTTTTCTCAATAAAAACAAGAAAAATATAGAGTATTGAATTTCATGCAATAATATTTCGAATCGAAAAATTTGACGTCAATTATGTTTTTACCCTTTTGTATAGAGACAGTTATAATAAAGGCAATATTTGGGTAAAATGTTATTTACGGGTCGATTACAATTTTGTTATAATAATATATGGGATACTTTAATCGACTTGTGCTTAGCCACGGACTGTAACTTAATCGTAAATAAAAACAAAAAAAAGCAAGTATCATTGAGTGTTAAAAAATCGATAAGATTAAGACTGAATTATTTCCCCTATCTTGCTACTAAGTTTTTTTTTAGAGAGTCATAGTAAAGATTTAATCATACATAGGCATATAGGGACAGAGAAAGCGACTTTGTTTTATACTATGTAGTGATTAATTATTATCAAGGATATCTACTTACCCCTATACTCTATATCTCCAGGGTCTCTCCTGCTGCCGGCAGCTCAGTTCAGTTCTAATCTGGTTGTTCGGTGAACTGAGTGCAGCGGGTCGGGTTCCTCAGCGAGGGAATGCCAGGCGGGAGGCAAGAGTGCCTATACATGAGCTGTTTTCTAATAGGTATGGGTTTCTTTTGCTGATTTTGCAAAGCATGTGCAATGGTAGTTATGGAATACAGAAAAAAATAACTGTGAAAGTGTACACTTACCACTAACTGTGAAAGTGTTATGTTGTAACAATTAGTAAGTACATAAAAATTTAGATTTTTCATGACACAATTTTGACCTATATTTTGCCCGTATGGACGAGATAGTTTTCTTGGATTCGGTGAAAAAATTGATTAATGTTTCCCTCGCCTAAAATATATTATGTAAATATAGTAAGAATACGGATAGACCATATTCTTATCATCTATTATAATATATGCCTCCTTTTATTAAAAAAAGAATCAAATTTTATTATGAATATAACAAATCTTTAGCACCAAACTTTATAAAACAGTAAGCGCATACATGTTACAAACACATTCTGTATGCTAAATAATTGAAAACATGCTGTAACTCGGATCTTTTCTTTCTTTTTTATGGAGGTGGCCTTAAAATTGGAGAAAAACATCTTACTAATGACGTGTTTAGCGTCATTTCGTATTGCACACGTTTTATTTTATTAAAGGAAGTGCCGGTTATGCAAAATATAAACAAAAAAATAATGTAAATATTTAATGTCTTTAATATCAATTCAGTCCGTTTTCAATATTTGTTTACAATATGTGCAACTCAACATTTTTTGTTTACTTTTTAGAATATGGTCGAAACAAAAATCAAACGGAGTGCAAAATCAATCTACGGCGGTAGAAAAGGGCTCACTGTCTTCGAGGTAAATTTAGTTTATAATAGTGTTAGAGTTTTATCATATTGCGCAGTTATTAATGCGATTTATGCTCCACAGGTCAAGGTACAACGGCTTGACACGATTAGAAGCAGACGCTAAAGCTAAAAAAAAGTCCGCTAGAAACTCGGAAATTTCCTCAGATTCCGGCGACACGAATGATGACTTACAAGTGTTGAATCGATCTATGACGATCAAAGTGTGCCCGCCAAACGATGACTTTGATTATTTTAATATGCCCATACGTTCTTCCAGCGACTTCACCGAGCCGCTTTATTCCGATCCCTTCTACACGCCGAGAAAGGCCAAACCGAAAGCAGACGATTACATGAAGGATAAGCATCGACAGATTATCAATTCTGAAATCGGAACCTTCGAATTTACCTTGCTCATAATAGACTTACTACAAGAGTTATGCAAAGCGGAGAGCAGCCTATCCGGCTCAGAAGGGTCGCAGATATCCATGCAGTGCATAAATTTTTCGCTCAAAAACCTCTGTTCCTTGCAATTCGGCTCCATGCCGAATCAGTCGTATGATCAGCTAGAGTTAGCGAACATAAAAGTGGCCCTCACAGAACTATTGATAGTGTCGCTAGATCAAGTTTTAGTTCACTCAGATTTATGTGCCAAACTGATAAACATCGGTATACTTCCAATGCTCCTACGTATACTCGAAGACGTCGTCTGCAAATCGAGTGCCAAATACAATACCAAAGTTGAAAAACATAATCGTGCCAAAGTTGTCGAAAAACCGGACAAAACAGAATCGGAGTATCTTCTGAAATTTGTCTTCGGTATAGCCTATTCTATAACAGCTTTTTTCTATTGTTTACTCATGCAATGTCGATCCGTGGAAAAGCTAAGAGAGTTCACGGATCAGTTTAGATTATATGGAGAATGTTTTAAGGGTGGTTTGCTCAAAGAGTGTATCGAGCTAATGATTCGGATACCAGGGTTAGACGATAACGAAACTGTGATATTGGTTAAGAAGCTTATAGAATGTATAGGAAAGTTAGTTAGTGGGATGAAGCGAGTGAGAAGTGAAGTGATACATTCGGCAGCTTGTCCGCGAAGTCGACATAAAGCGTGCAGACAGAGAGTAGCAGCTGGAATGCATCATCATCATGATATTTTAGGTGAAGCTGGGACTGGCTTGCCCTTACCCTCGGCTTGTTGTGTCTCCGTACTGTATGGAACGCTCACATCGCTCGTACCCGATGAAGAAATATCAGCGCATAAAATTCTGAGAAACAAAATTCTACGCGTAATGCTAAAGTGTGGAGTGTGCTGCTGTTTCTCGCCAACCATTTTAATGGAGAGCATTGTACGACTAATGTTGACCCATAACAGTGTGGCGAGTCTTTGCTTACAATTATTAGAACACACTGTTTATGGAGACTTGGGTGCGAGTGTCCTGATTCCCAGAGTGACCGATCAGCTTCCTTGTTCTATTTGCGAACAATGCGATGATAATAGAAATCTTGGAAGAAAATATTGCGCTCACGGGGTCAGTCCCATGGAGAGAAAGAATGTGTGGTCTTTCTTGATACATTATAACTCTTTACTGCAGTTGGATAATCATAACAACGTGTTACACGCTACCGTTAGCCACTTACTGAAGGTGACGCCAAAGTGTCGTATGGAAATGAAATATGAATTACTCTTCAGTGTGATTTATCCCACGTTTATTGTGTCAAAACATAGATACATTATACGGCTCGAAGAATCAGCTTATTTTTTAACAGTGTCATGTCTTAATATCTTCGCCAATCTATTGAACACTGTATCCTTCGCCGAGCAGTTTATTCAAAAAGGCGGCTTGAGTTACGTTCTCGAATTGATATCGCTTCCAGAATTTTCCAGCCAGTGTTGTGCGATTCTCGAAATAGCAATTATAGTGGAGATATACAAACTAATGAAAGAGAACGCTGAACTAACGTATTTTCGTGAAATGAATTCGCTAGCATCCGTACAGATGCTTTTTAAATCACTCTCCGAAGTGACGGATAAATGCTGCCTCGCATACAAAACAAAACTACCCGCAGAGAAGTTTGAAGAGCTCTGTGACATAAACAAGGAGAGAGAAATGCTATCCTTAGTAGCCAAAGCGACAGAATACCTGAGGCCTTCAGTGCCAGTGATAAAGCCGTTATATTCCGACAATAAATTGGAAGACAAGAAGGAAGATGACGTGGAAGTATTGAAGAATGTTCTGACGTTTTGGAAGTCGTGTGCTGGATTGTGTCTACACAGTCCCATGTTTAGAGAATACACGGTTAGCGAAGCGGTGTTCACTGAAAGCTATGCTTTGCTGAAAGTTCTGCTACACGTGGTGTGTAATAGTGAGCCTCCAGCTGTGGAAAGCAGACTGCTTATCAAGATCATGGAAGCTTTATTGACTGTCCAGTTTTCTGTCTCGGGTAAGTCATACTATCTTATAGCTATAGTTTCTAGTGTTGTGATACCTATCCCTACTTAATATTATATTTGTTTCCATTTATGGTGTTTCGAGAGTTATTTATTTGGACATTTATCTCTGAAATTAAATGAAATCTCTCCGGATAAATATAGATTTATTTTCTAACACACGTGGTCCTGATCCCAGGATAATCAGATTGCAACGTGACAGTGCTAATTAATGTTAATCACCAAAAGAGATCTACCTACCTGAGGGTATTTGTAAATTCCTAATCACATACCTACCAGTTTTACTTCATGTTTGCCCTAAATATTAAAAAAAATTCAGAATCGCGTTATTTGTCGCGTTGCCCTGATACAATATAAATAACTAACGTTTTCGAATAAGATATAAACAATATTGCCGTACCACTATAACCTCTATATAAATAGCCCAAGAGTTCTATTTCAAACATCAGGCCCTTTTTATAAATAAAATTAAAATTAACTAATCAAACTTAAAGTACCTAGTTAATATATCCATTGTATACAATTATTTTGCTCTATTTCACCTACCTTTATGTAATTTGTTAAATATCAAGATTTCTAAATTGGAAAGTGACTTTAATTGTACTAAATAGATAAGACACACGATTGTTTATTTAAACAATAAATCCTGTGAATGACTCATCATTATCTGATTAATTGAGATTTTGCGTCACGGTGACATGTTCAAAATGTTTTCCTTGTATACTAGGAAAATATATAAATTTTTTGTATAGGGTATAAAGTGGGATGACCGTAGATGAGGTAAAAAGTTATTTAATTTCACAAAATTGATTACCTACGCGACTAAATAAGTGTACAGGTAAAACGTATGGATACTAGAGCATTATACGTATATATTTTAGAAAATCCAATTTGATATTTTATAAAAGCGTTTTTTCCTTACTATCTACCTCAAAAAATATGTAACTGATTTACTTTCCAGAAGACGTAATTGTAGCTAATACCAACATATACAAATTATAAACGGAAACATATTTGGTTCGTGTGATAGCATTGAAATAGTTCTGTTTCCCTTTAAATTTCTGTAATGAAATAGAAAGTGTAAGTGGTTAATGGTTTTACTTTAAAGGTAGGTAATATTGTTTTATCATTTGGCATATAATGAGTGTTAATTATTCTTAAAAAAATATGTTTAAGCTTATCGTAAAGTACTTCTCACTATGAAACATAAAAACTGCATCAAAAATCGGTCAAGTACATATCGGGCTATGCGCATTGTAGGGTTCTGTAGTTTTCTCCTTAAAAATGTTGTGTTTTACTACAAACTTTCACGTTTCAATAAAAAATACACACTTTATTCGAAATGGTTGACCCTGAACACAGACAGATTGACGATTTTGGAAAAAGTACGTGGGTGGGTAAAAAATAAAAATACATGGGCAGTCGGCCTTTTTCCATTTATGACAAATTCTGTGCAAATTCTTAAAATTTAAGAATTAATAAAAAAGCTCCCCGTGCAATATTATCTAGAATTCTAGAGTATACAATAAAAACAATTTTTTACGCCCAGAAATCAAGTAAGTAGATGACATCGGGCTGGATTTTGCTTTCTGTTAAGATTTTAGAAATAATTTGGAAAATCCAAAAGTGCACGCCTCATAATTTTTTTTAATAAATATTTATTAATTATTATTTTTGTTTATTTAATAACAATTAAACCACATCGAATCAGACCCTGAAAAATGAAAGGGTTCTATTCCTGAGCATACTCAAGCGTAAGAGAAAAAAAAAGACTCGATTAGTAAAATATTTCGGTCGCTATCGTGTTAACAAGAAAAAGGATCCGCACATACAGACACACGGACGTCCAAGACAGAACTTTTTTAAACTGTTTTTTAACTAGTCTATATAACAAAAATGACATCAAAAATATCACGAACGTTAAAAATAGTGTTTTTTCTTAATATGTGTGTGTACATGGACGTATAAAAAAAGACGGACGCCGTATTACGAACAAACAACGTGAAGCCACCATAGTAAGCTAGCGATCGTGTAAAGACAATAAACATGCACACACTCTCACCATAGTAAGCTAGTCGGCCGCCATTACGTCGTGAACTACCGACTGATTAACTGCGTCACTATTTCACAAAAAATATTTAAAATGCCGTCTTGCGTGGTTAAATGGTGTCGCAACAGTACAATTTTAAATAACAAAACACGAGGGATTACATTCCACAGGGAAGCAAGTTATTTCTTTTATGTTTTAATGACAAAATTATTACGGCAAAATTTATAGAAAAAAATACAGCCGCCATTGTCAACAGGACAGCTGTTGCCATGGCAAC
>CAJQZN010024435.1:0-15731 GCA_907164685.1 Colias eurytheme | reverse complement strand
GCGGGCAGGGGGACCACAAAACTGGTTGGCAACATCTGTCTATAGGATGTCTGGGATCTATACAATATATATCAGAAGTCAGATTTAGGTCCGCGATTTTTGCAAACGAACATCTCCTTGGAGCCTGCTCTAACTTACATCTCTGGCATTTTTTGTTTATTGACCACTATTTTATGCAACGATTTTATGTAACTAATACGTTTCTGCTCACATAAATATCAGGATATTTTTTTAAAATTCAAATTGCACATACTTAGTTAGTTACTTTTTATTCGGAATTATATTATTTTACACAGCTTTCCGCCAGCGGTTCCACCCGCATAGTCAAAGAAACACACGCATAGTTCCCGATTCTGTGGGATTTCCGGGATACAACCTACCGTATGTCCTTCCTCATGTCTCAACCTATCTCTATTTCAAATATGAAGTAAATCCATACAGTACTTTTTGAGTTTTGACATAACTACAGAAAGACAAACAGACAACAATTCTACAAACTATAATTATTCTGACTTCGGTATCAATTATCATCTATTGTAGATCACACCCCAAGTATTCTTTTAAATCTATAATATAAAAATGAATCCCAAAATGTGTTGGCAAGCGCATAACTTGAGAACGGCTGAACCGATTTCGATAATTCTTTTTTTTATTATATTCCTTGAAGTAGTTACGAGGATGGTTCTTACGTAGAGAAAACGTAAATATATACCACGGGCGAAGCCGGGGCGGACTGCTAGTAAATAATAAATATTCAATGTACAGTTTTAACTTTCCTATGATTTTATTATATGTTAAGATAATGAATTCAAGATGATTCATACCAACAAAGGGCTTAATTCGGCGCTACCGACCCCGACGCTCAATTAATAGGCTGTAGTTCCGTTGTTTATTGTTTGATTGTTATTATTGAAGGTTCCTTAGAAAGGTGATAAAAGTAGCTACATATATATGTTTTATAATAAGCTAAATTCTCATAATTCTAACGTTTACCGAGATTTTTACATTAAAAAAATATAACTAACTAATTAAGTAAGTATATATTTCATAAAAAGTTGTTTTTTGAAAATATTTCAGTTGGTGCTAGTTTTACATGAATCATTATTATTATCCTAGCAATCAAATAATGTAAATTTAATTATCTTTCAATTGACACCCTTTTTAAGTAAATCGGTCCAGTAGTTACTAGTTATCTAGATACACCGCACAATAGAATGGCCCGACGGCGATCTTTGCTACGTTTTAGCTACCCCCTCCATACCCATAGGAAGTGACTACCGCACTTTTTGTGTTCAGAAAAACATGCCGAATAAGTGGATATCAGTAATCCGGATGGCGGAGGTGAGTCCCACGGAAATGAAATTTTATTCCAATTGGGGACTGTACTAGATTATATAGACTAGATATTAATTTATACAGGACTTGACAGCAATAAGATAACATGAAAAAAATACCTAGAAGTATAAGTTTTCAAGTAAGGGGTATTACTGAAAGTGATCCTTTTCTACGTTTTATTATTAAAAAAAAAGATAACTAACTACTTATTTTTGCGAGGTTTTGGTCGGGTATAGATGGCATAATAAATCTTTTCAGGTACCTACCTCATACGTACCTATAATTAATAATTAACTATGTCCCGTAGGTACCTATATTATTTTCGAATTCTAACTCTGCAGATAGGTACTATTATCTAATCTTAAGTCACTTTTAGTCTACACGTTTTAATGTAGGTAGTTACTTACATTATATAAATTTTGATACGGTTTTTTTTTGATAGCCAGCTATTGTTTATATTACAGTGTTGTGGGTCAAGTTCTCCATAAAAAAATTATCATCGTATTTTTGCTATTGGAATTGTGTCATTTCATTATTGCCAATGATGATAATATTACATAAAATTATTAAAACATAAAATTAGCGTATATATCAATACGTTCTGTTTAATATAAATTTACGGCGATGTCCTATTACAAACTTTACATAGACGATCTCTACTGTGAAATGAACGAAAAGCGTTTGGTTTAAGTTTTAACGGATATTTATTTTGATCATCAAATGTTATCATTTGTATTTGTATCATGCGACATGCTGATCATTCGTGTAATCTAAAAATAACATGCTTATTTTACAAACGTTACCGAATAATAAAATATACTTTTTAGAGAATATTGGCCACCTCAGGTCGTATCTACCCGTCAACACGCTTATAGAAAGTCCTGTATCACCCAATGATACCTCTTATTCGTATAATGTAGGTATATCATTTAGTGGGATGTATTGCAAGAGTCCATATAAGTTCTCGCGTTCTCGTTTTAGAATGATAATTGTTCCCCAGACCCCATTCGCACCCATAGCGACCCGCCCCGGCTTCGCACAGGTGCAATGCTGATACTAGGTAAACACAATACAGAAAAACTGTGAACGTTGTAGGTATATAAAAACATAGCGGCCCGCTCCGGCTTCGCACTACGCAAACCCGCAAACCGCTGCCGCAAACGCTACGTCCCGCAATTTTTAAATCTGTAATATCTTCGAAAATATTCACTTAGATTATTTTTTATACATATAAACCTTCCTCTTGAAAAAAAACACCGCATCAAAATTCGTTGCGTAGTTTCAAAGATTTAAGCGTACAAAGGGACATAGGGATTAGGGACATAGTAATAGCATGTAATAGGGACAGAGAAAGCGACTTTGTTTAATACTATGTAGTGATCAAGTGATGATACCCGTGCCGTGCGAAGCCGGAGAGGGCCGCAATATTTTTATATTATACAATGTACAACGTTTACAGTTTTTCTGTAGTGTATTCAGCATCAGTTGTATACGTAGTATATTATTATTAGTCTGTGGTATCAGCATTGCACCCGTGCGAAGCCGGGGCGGCTCGCAAGTAATATAATATTAAGGATACTTAGGTACATATTTACCGTGATGGATGAAATAATGTTTCAGTAGAAATCGTTATGAAATTATCTAAATCATTGCAATTGCAACTCTACCACAATGTAGTAAATCTCAAATCAGGTTAGCTAATGGGAATAAACTTGCATAGTACTAGAACTGAGTTTAATAACGACATATGTATTTTACATTCTGACATCATCATTTGAAACCAAGTGAAACTCATGATAATAATTATGAGTCATGCTTCTAGGTCTGTCATTATAATTGTGCTTCTACAATGTTGTATAGGATTATTCCTATGAAACAAAATAATCTAGGAGTATATTGTATTATGTACACTGTACAGTATACAGGGTAGGTATATACATACATATCACTACGTGATGTCAGAAGCCAACTAGGTACTAAATAGTTATGAAATAATGAAATTCGATGCATGCATCATGTTATGATGAAACCGGTGTGAAATTCGGTGCTATTAATCTTAAGTAATGTCCGGGACACACGAGGCTAGATTTTCAAGCTAACATAGCAAATTTATCATTCATCATATTTTACCCTCTTTCGTGTTTTCTCTCCATAAGGACCTTGCGGCTTCCTTCCTTAACGTCTTAAAAGAATTAGCCAGTTTTTCGCTTAGCAACACATTTGGTGATTCATTTTTATTAGGTATAGAATATAGATAAATAGAAGATAAAATAATGCATTTATTATCATTACAATAAAATGATAATTATTATTGCTTTTTATTTTAAGCTATTGCATTTTTTCTATCGCGGGCCTTGAGCGCGGGGACCGAATCCAGAAATTCCGTAACGAAAAAACCTCACGCTCCCCACTCCGACGGGCACGGAGGTGTGGCTTGAAGGCATAGCATGCAAATTGTAATAGCTTTACCGCGGCAGTCCCCGAGTGCCACACGTCTTTTTTATCTTAGTCCTTGGGAGCCCCCATTGGGATTTAATATCAAGCTAGAACGGTTTCTTTACAACAACTAAAAAGAACAAGAAAAAAAAATTTATGTGTTCTTTAATATTATATCTACCAATAACCAAGGCATAACCGCATTGCATTGTATAAAATAAAACATCATGAATTCTATTGTTATCAATTACTATTATTAGCAATGCTGTAAAAAATTGATTTTTTTATCTTTAAATATACATTTCCAAGATATGAATGAGTTTGCACAACCACTCGATAGGCTTTATCTTTAATTGGTGTACCACGAACAGGTAAACCGATGCGTTTTATTATCACTAGTACAGCGTGGACGAAACATTTCATAGTGTCCTGTATCAAACGCGCAGTTGTAGAGGAAAATCAGCCGAGTCCTCTGGTATTTAGGTGGATTTTACGAAATACCGTATTGTTAATTCGGGCATGCGCGATGGCGTGGCTCCTAAAACGAATTGTTGAAGGTCACCTTGAGTAAACTCGCCGGCAATGAGTCGGCTCTACTCTACAACTCCTTCAGCTGCCGACCCTACGTGACCTGCCGCACGAAACTGCAACATTTACCTGTAAGTGCACACGTATACTTTAGCCAAAAACATTGTAGTTTTTTGCCGCTTATGTGACTTTACAAAACTTTTAATCGACTTCTAAAAATTCTGAACTTTAAGCTGATTATTTGTGTACCTAATAAATAATGCACCTAACTAATAGATAATATTATTTAGAGATGTTAAGTTTTATTTGAAAACTTTTTAACTCGCTATTTGTTTTTATAATGCGACCTTCACGAGGTCATTAACCCCAAAAGTGATGGATGTTTATACTTTATATTATTTGAGTTATTATCCTGGGAATATTATTAATAATTCAAGGCTTTGGCTTTATACAAAGTACCTATGCATTATTATTTTCCTACATTTGATTGATTAATTGAATCATCGATTTCTGTTATTATAATGTAGGTACTAGCTAAGTGTTTTATGCACTTATACTACTTTTTATTATTTAGGTATTTAAGATGTTAACTTATTAGGACTTATGATAAATAAATACTTAAACATTTTTTATTTTAAACAAGGAGGTAACTAGGTATTTGAATTTCTATTTTACATAAGTAAGTACTTAAATAAATAATATTAGGATAAAAATATATTTTTATATTTTATTTGATTTAGTAAGTAACGAGATAATTATAATAATTTAGTAGGTAGTTAATGTAATACCTATGTGAGTAAAATCTGCTAAACAATTTTTATTAGTACACGACTCAATACTGAGGGACCTATTCGTAAAAAGTAGGTAGGTACTATAAAAAGTTTCATAAGCCGCCCACGGTATCTTTGTTAGCCATTCCATTATCACTGATCTTGATCATGACCTTTCGACATGACGCGTGCTATTTTTTGTCTGTGCTGTCTGCTTCTTTATTTATAAACTTTCATTTTTAATTTAACTAACTAATTGAGACTGATAATGCTCCATAAACAGTAAACCTATTTTAAATAAGGCACCGGCAGTGACTTAGTGTGTTGTACTGTGTACAATTTGTACATATAGGTAGTACCTACGTCCTAGAGGATTTCTAAGGTGCCCTTCGACCTTGGTTTCTCCTTGCGTAAAGAGGTAGATAACATATGAGATACTACCTATATAGATAAAAGTTTATACATATGTGAAACTGCTAGTGTTATCCTCTGGGTGTAAGAATATTTTTATCATACGAATCAATTTATTCTCTTTATACCTAAGTCTAGTACCTACCTTACAGAAGTTTAATTGAATATTCATTAATTTAATTTTTGAAAACCGTAAGAAACAAACAAAAACTCAAATCTATCCTAGGTCAATCAAATCTCTTTAATAAAATAAAGATCAATAAGATATACATAAGCAATGATAAATATTTAATAATTGACAAAATTTTATTTAGGTAGGTAGTTACATAATTATCAAATATTAAATATAATATTTTAAAATATATATTAAATCAATATTATTTACCTAAGTACGTAATAAATATTATTTTGAGTGTTATAATTAATAAAATTTCTAAAAGTAACATCATAAATAAAAATAATAATACTTAATAGTTTAAAAAAAACTAAAAAACACGCTTTTAGTTCGGTTTTCTATAAAAGGCGTGTTTTTTATTTTTTTTAACTATTATTTATTTTATCAAATTAGTGTATTGTCATCGGTCCTAAATAAATCTACAAAGTTTAAACGAAATCTGGCCGTTTAAAGTGGGTCAAAATCGCGCCCAAAGAAGTCGGTTACAAACATACAGGTGAAGCTAATATAAAGCGTGTAATAATAATATGTACAGCTACCTACCCAAAGTTGGGAGGGCAGAGATTTTGCTATAATATAGGTGCGATTAGTTTTATATCATAGTTACCTACAGTGAAATAATAAAAAGAGTTATTTTTAAATCTTTATTTGTAAGGTTCGCCGAACTCTGAAGAACTTCGATAAATTCCATTTGCCGTCACGTAATGTATTTTGGAAACAATTTCTCTCTGTATATTTAGGAATTAACATTAATAAACGGAATTGTTTATATTCGAATTGGAGCATTTGGCTGCTAACCATATTTTTCATTATTAACTTTAATAAAATACTTTTTGAATTTGAGCAGGTGATACAAAAACGAATGACCGTTGTTTTTAGTATTAGATATTACCGTTCGTATAATTTCATTTACTTCGTTTTATAAGATTATCTGCCTCAGTAAGTCATCTGATAATAATCATCAAACAATCAATTACCTAATAAAAAATAGTGAAGCTTTTGCCTTATTTCACCTAAAAAGTTTTAATTGCATCATGCGTACAACGTCAAGAGCGCTGTACTTTGCGCCTAGTTGTACACTATAAATTAAATACTTTTTAGTAAAATAATTTTTTAATACTGTAAAATGACTACTTATAAAAATTTCATATTCATAACTTGTTAAATAATATGAGTATGTTACTAATAAATATACGCGATTTTGATTTTATGACTTCTTACTCAAATAGAGTGAACAGGTACATTTTAGGGAAGTGCGCTCCATCTTAGGATACATCTCAGCTTACCATCAGGCGAGATTATGGCCAAGCGCTCCCCTATTGTACATTAAAAAAAACCTACCTATATTCAAAATAACCACCTGAGGATTTACCTACTCAAATAAAGCCAATCTATAATATAGAATAATATATAATTAACTTAGTATGCAACAAAACTTTATCAATAGTGTCAACGAAACCATTTTGATTGTTTATCTCGTTTTGATTTTTATCGCTCACAATGTGGGTACAGCTTTTTATCGAAATATACACAACTTCCTTATGGCCAGATTTGGGGGCGGGGTGGGCGCACGATCACACGGTCAATTTGTATTAACATGTCGCGGGTGCTGTGTGAGACATGGGCTTTTTCGCTAACGTGCGTTCTGTCATGCGAATCACAGCTTCGGCAAACGAAGAGAGCACGTGAAATGGATTCATCCCCACCACGACGGTTCCCTGCGGCCTGCACTGTCGCGGGGTCCGCCACAGTCGCTCTCTTGGTAGTATTTAAATATAGTACTCCTGTTTGGTTACTAGTCAGTAGACAGTAGACACTAGCCAGTAGCTAGTCCGCGCGTTGTTCATCACATTCGGATTATCCTTAATTAAAGTAAAAATGCATAGAAACCACATGAACGGATTTGACCGTAAGTGATATTTTAAGGATTTTGGCGATTGTTTTATAATATCCTGCCTGCGAAAATATTTTTTTTTTCATTTGATATTTTTTTTTTATAAATATTGAGAAAATTCTATACTTTTAATTACTAATAATGCAATGCAATTATCCTCATAGCATTTTAGTTATAAAATTAACATTAACTTTTTTAAATTTAATAACAATAATTTATAAAATTTAAATCAAGAGATAAAATATGTAGTTAATGATCAATTAATAAATTAGATTTTTTTCTTTACTCTGTAAGAACTGATTGATTTGTGATTATTTATTTTATAAAGTCTTCGTAGGTTAATTAATTATTTATTTTAATGTTATTTTTGGTAAAATTATTTAAGCACTATTAGCCTAGGTAGGTACTTGTTAAAGACGACCACATAATATAATTAATTTTATTTTATTCTTCTTTTTATTTCTTATTCAAATTAATCTAATAAGTAAATAAAAAAATATATATACCTAGTTAATGAATCTACATCAAACCTACGTACAAGTTGATTATTTTAAGTAGGTACTAAGCGAATAATATTGTAATTATTTATAAAAGTTAAACACAACTACGACAACTACGACATTGGGGCCTTCAAGAAAAGAGCTTATTTGTCCATAAAAGGCCGGCAAAGCACCTGCAACACTTCTATTGTTGCAGGTGCTTTGGTTCTCTGACATAAAAAAAAAACATTAATTAACACACAACAGATGCTTCTGTTTTATAATTTAATTATTCTTTGAATTTGCAATTCAGCCAAGATGGCGACAATCGAGAAGCTGTTCCAGCCCATCCAGCCCAAGAGCGAGGACACCGGGAGCAAGATCACGGTCGTCGGGACAGGACAAGTTGGCATGGCCGCTGTCTTCTCGATGCTTACACAGGTAAATACGCTTATAATAAAGGAACATACCTATATTTTAAAAGTTAATCTACAAAACGAAAATTAATAAAATTATTAATTTTAACATAAAAAAAAACGCAGTTAACTCATGAAAATTATTTCATGAGTTAACTGCGTTTTTACAGTTAACTACGCAATTTAACTGCGTTTTTACAGTTAACTACGCAAATAATATACGAAAATTATTTCATGAGTTAACTGCGTTTTTGGGACCAAGTTTGAATTAAATCTGTTCATTTATTGCGGGTCAAAATCTAAAGGATACAGCTGATGAAGCTAATAGCTAAGCGTTTTAAAAGGATAAGTCAGTTTCACAATGAACATTAGGTAAGCTTGCACCACTCCTGAAAAGATAAGGAAATAGAATATTGTGCATCTTTAACACTTAGAAGGATTCTTTCATATTAGATGACATTTTTACCTTTATGAATTATTCAACAATATTCAGTCACTTGATAAAAACGATCCAATTAGATTTAATTATCACCTATGCTATGCCTATTCCTTACTTTATGTGTGCCTACTAACCTACATCTACGTGAAGCAACTAGCAAGGCAGGTAAACAAATTATTGTCAGTCTCAAATGTAAAATGTGACTTATGAAGCCTTTGTACGGTAAATAGTAGGTATACCGCTTTAAAATTGTACGTACTTAGGTACATTAATATGATGATATAACTTTGCCCACGTTAAATAAAATATTAACACAATATTAATCATATAGAACATATTCCCCGGTAAATCCTATTTAAAAAATGCTATTCTATATAAACAATAAAAATCTAGATATATAAATTAATTCAATTGTTTTTTGCGAGGCTATCTTTTACATACCTACCTATGTATAATATTATGTACCTGTGTTGCACTTTAGATTAGCTTTTATTTGGGAAGTCTCGCACGCATTATCAAGCAGTCATTATGATACAAATACAATGTAAAAATAGCCGCATGCCTACCTCGATTGTATGACTGTGTTCAACATTCTGAGAAGTGCAATGGCACATAAATTCTTAATTTCGTTTAGTCGTTTAATTCGTCTTTAAATAACAAACAGCTGCACCGCATAATAGTCACTCAATTCAATTACCTAATCTAAATATACATAGCTAGCTTACGATATATACTGTGTAGTACCTATTCAAATTGAGATTCCGTTACCTGAATGTTTTTTTTTTTAAGATTGTGTAATTTATTTCGCAATATTACAAAAGATTGCGCATCACTCAGGTATAGTCACAAAGTACATAATTCGTGTAAGAACGTAAAGTTATATCCTTGGTGCACAATGCTTCTTCCTGTCGAGCCCATTTGGTATGAATTGTATTATTGTGATGTGACTACAATGCGGAATCAAAATAACGCACGTCTCTTATTCTTTCATGGAATGGATAAATACAAAAATTCTAACTTTTGGTGTATTTTAAAAATTTAAAGTGTGATGCAATTGATACGGCAATGTTATTTTCCTTATTTAACATATAGGACCAAAGTACATAGTTATGTAGTTCCATAATATTTATGAATTTAACCATACACACAGGTCACAGAATAGGTACTTAGTAGAATAGTAGCCTAACGCTTCATAAACACTGTTTGTTAGATCAATGTTAGCTCATAACATGTCATGAATACTGAAAGAAATAAATATTTATTTATTTATTTACCTATTTATTAACAGGGAGTAACGAATAACATTGCCCTTGTCGACGTGATGGAGGACAAATTAAAAGGAGAAATGATGGACTTACAACACGGTTCTGCATTCATGAGGAACGCTAGAATTCAAGCGAGCACAGGTAAGAGTCAATATTTTTGCGGAATTTTTAAATTTGGGTTCTGTGTGGTTACCTAAACCGTAGTAGTACCTAGTGGCTTACGAGATAAATAAATAAAAAAGTGCATCATCTACACTTCAAGGCAATTACACTATTATTTATTGAACTATATGGCTTCTCAGTTTATTTAGCAAGCTTGAGCGTAAGCGCAAGGTTATCGGAGACAATAATTTGTGAATCTTATCGACTCTCTTATCTTACACACATAAAAAAACGCCAAAATCTGACAAACGTTAACACGAGACAAGCACGTGCGGTGCAATGATATTTAAAAATAGATAAAGATAATGACAATAGAAATAGATGGATATAACGAACTTTACAGATTACTCAATTTCCGCTGGGTCCAAAATCTGCGTAGTCACGGCCGGCGTACGCCAGCGCGAAGGGGAATCCCGCCTTGACCTCGTCCAAAGGAACACAGATGTTCTCAAGATCATCATTCCGCAAGTGAGTATTCTACTATTTGGATTAACTATATTAAAAGGGATTTAAAAAAATAATATAGACGACAAATGTTGCTAATACAGATGAAAGAGTAGTCGGGTAAAAATGTAGTTGGTGTAGACTAGGTAAGTCCAAAACTCTTTCACGTAAAAAATAAACATAGATTCTAATAAATAATTCAAACTCAAACATTTATTTATTCAATTAGACTTCTATAGAAGCACTTTTGAAGTGTCATTACATATTTTTAACATTTAGGTACCAATTAATTAATGAGATAATATAGGTTAAATATTTTGGTGATACGAAGGTTAGAAATAAAAATAACCTAGGTTTAACTTATTGATTTTGTGACCTTTACTAATTTGAATTGGTAATAAAGACAAAAAAAAAATGTTTGTAAAATGATAATATTATACTTAAATTATTATCAGTGTTACAGTTGACATTTAATTGGGTAATAAATTTTATATTGATATAATCACACTATAATCATCAACAATTTTATTAGGATGTACTTACTTTAATGTAATAATTAAAATATATTAATTTATGTATTAAAATTAATATTAATTTTAAATACGTTTAGCTAAATATCTAACCGTGCTATGGCCACTTTTAACTACGGCAAAACAAACGAATAAATTAATTAAGTATCTGAAGTTCATTTTATTTAGTCAATAACAAAAATAATAACTACATTAGTTACAATAAAAATATTTTTACGATTAGCAACAAGTGTTTTGTTATTAAATTGAATAAGACAGTATACAACTAGAATTCCTAACAATCCATACTAATATTATAAATGCGAAAGTAACTCTGTCTGTCTGTCTGTTACTTAATCACGCATTAACTACTGAACCAATTTGCATGAAATTTGGTATAGAGATATTTTGTTACCCGAGAAAGGACATAGACTACTTTTTATCCCGGGACATAGGATAGGTTTTACCCCGGAAATCCCACGGGAACGGGAACTATGCGGGTTTTTCTTTGACTGCGCGGGCGAAGCCGAGGGCGGAAAGCTTGTAATTGCATAAATTAAAAAATCCCTTCAGATCACTTATACCCAAATAAATGATCGATACTTTCCAGCTAATGAAATACAGTCCGGACGCAGTCCTGATCATAGCCAGCAACCCAGTGGACATTCTCACATACGTCACTTGGAAGATCAGTGGTCTGCCGAAGCACCGCGTCATCGGGTCTGGTACAAACCTTGACTCCGCAAGATTCCGCTACCTTCTTTCCGACAAACTGTCAGTAGCGGCTACTTCCTGCCACGGATATATTATTGGAGAACACGGAGACAGCAGTGGTAAGTCTAAATTTTATAACAGTTATAAATTGCAATTTATGTTTAAATTGACATAGTAAATGTAACTACATACCTACATTTTCCTCATGCGATTGGTATACAGTTCTTATCATAAGATGATACATATAATTTGATGAATTCAAAACAGATGAGTGGTGAGTAAGACCTAAATTGGCCGTAATGGATTATTCATTATTTCTTTTGCAGTCCCAGTATGGTCTGGAGTGAACGTCGCTGGAGTAAGACTGAGTGAAATTAACCCAAAAATCGGTACCGAGAATGACCCTGAAAACTGGAAGGAGTTGCATGAAATGGTCGTGAAGAGCGCTTATGAGGTTATCAAACTAAAGGGTTACACTTCATGGGCTATCGGCCTCTCGCTCGCACAGCTCTCCCGGGCCATTCTCACCAACGCAAACAGTGTACACCCAGTTTCCACGTACTTAAAGGTAATTATTAAATTTCTATAGTTCATATTGTCTTTTTCTGAAGCTGATATATTAGTTCCTAGATTCCTCATTCTACTTCAAAAGTTGAAAGATCAGTAATGTTTCCATCTCTCTGAATGTTTCATAATCAATAAAAAACAGGAATATATTCTAAACTATTCAGATATACTTAACTATTTATTTATAACAGTATTCTTATTTATTTATTTCGCAGGGCGAGCATGGTATCGAAGAGGACGTATTCTTATCTTTGCCTTGTGTATTGGGATCCTCGGGAGTATCGGACGTCATCCGCCAGCCTCTCACCGAAAACGAGCTCAGCCAACTGCGCAAGTCCGCACAGCTGATGGCTCAGGTGCAGGCCGGCATCAAGTTTTAGTCGTTTATTAGTCCAAAGATTTTTCTTCTTAATGTTTGCTTCTAAATGTTAAGTCAGTGTAATTAGCTAAATTTTAGGTATGGGAATTTAGGCATCCTACAATTATCATAACACTTATACCTATTTTTAAATAGGTGCTTAAATATAATTATTTAATTTATATTAGAGAATTATTTAAGTTATAAAAATTTATGAAATAACTCTCAGTGAGCTGGCAAGTACTTGAGCCATTTTAATTTTAATAGGAAAGTGTATCTACCATCAAATTTTGTTAAATTTACGTCATATTTTAGATTGTATAAACTCATGACAAATTATGAACCGAATTTTTCATTTTTGTAATATCTACATGCATTTATAAATTTTTTACCTTACTAATTTCATTTAAACTATAAAATGTAAAATGCACGCAATGCAGTAGGACGCACCTTTATCGTGATCGTGTCTCTATGCTTTTAACGTTTGTGGACGTGCCAATCTTCATAAGCGATTATTATAATCACATAACATACATAATTGCAGCAAAAATAGACAATTAGTAATGCTTATTGGATCAGGATATTTGGTGGGTGCTAATGCACCCTAGCTTATGCCTAATTCTAGCTTACAGTGACTGCCACTGATTACAGTGGCAGTGACATAGCTCGAAAAAACAAATATTTAATCATATCCGATTTTCTATCATGATTATTTTTAGATATTTTATTTAGTAATTAAGGTAACTTATATGCCATAAATCGAATATTGATAATTACTGGTTTATATAAATTTTTAATACCCTGAAAGTATTTTTGTATTTTATTAACTAATGTAAACATGCACTCCAATATTTAAATGCATTTTTTAAAATTTAATAAATGTTTCAGATATTAAATGTGTTTTATTTTTTTAAGCCAAATCCAAAATTATTGTTATCCATAGTGCTAAAACTAAATTCTTTGTCCTCTTTCGGACTACTAAATCATATTTTAAGGGATATGGTAAAAATAAAACAAGATTTTCATAAAATTATATATTGAATTTTATTATACCATAATTCATATAGATACATCAGTACTACAACGAGTCGTAATGCTAGGTACACTGATAGAATGCGATGATCGTCATGTGGGAATACGGCGCCACGACGCGACTTGTGTGCGGAATCCTTACCACTATAGCTATAAAGGCGCAGTATAATAATCGTTATAACACAGACGTAATTAAAACTAAAAGGGTGTAAAGACCCATTTTATGAGTGTTCCTTTATACCACTCCATAAACCACTCCGACCTTTGAGCTTGTATAAAACCAGATTTCAGGTATTTTATACGCCATAATTTTTGCTGTTTCTTTAACATGGCCGTTATTTTGAGATGAACTACGGTTCTATATTATATATAGAGTATCGCGATAAGGCATTTTGAAAAGTACTGACAAAGTAAATATCATAAATTGAAGATTTAACACAATAAATATGGTGTAGAAGCCAGTTTTATAACAGTGCTAAAGGTAATAATTACTTTAGAGGTCTAATTATAATCTATAACCATTATATCGTATACACGAAGTAATTAAACTATCGATTAACTTTAAAGCATATCTTTATTCTCCGGGATTTTCATGAGTTTCGGTTCAAGCTTTGATTATTATTAAGACAGTACAGAAAAAATTCATGCAATTGAGAAAAATGGATTGAAATAAATATCACTACAAAATCTTTCCTTACAGTAGCAAAGTCATTACAATATTTTACTCATATTTGTCACAATAAATACATTTTCTTAAAATTGAATTCATTTTAATTCATTATAATGATCACAATGTGAATAAAATAAGCGTACCATATTTTTGTTCATGTTTTCAATCTACAAAACGAAACTAACATGTAACAATAAAATTTCTAAATCGGATTTCTGATTTCTTATTTAAAATTAATTGGAACTACATTTACGAACAATAATATATGTCAAAAGCGGAATAAGTATGCTTAGAAAATAATATTTCCCCGTAAGGTAAAATTAAATTGTCATAAAATACATTTACATAATTAATATTCATTTGACTAAAGACTAAAAATCAGCGTGACACAATTATAATACTGAAATCGAAAAAAATCATCGCAACAATTCATCGAGTGTACTGACCACTATTGTCTTATCAGTAATATGTCACCAATACAAAGTGATCCATTTTAAATTTCATTTAGGATAAATTTTGCAATTTGGTCAAAAACTAAAATAATAACTATAATATTATAATCGCTAAAACTTAGTGCTATATGTATACAATTAAAAGTATTTAGTACATAGGTAAAAATTAGGAATAAGCATGAAATATTAATTAGCAAAAATCACAGACACTTTCCTTAATACGGCCAGTTTTACGTAATGTTACCTTAATTTACTGTCTAAGTTAGGCCATCGGAATACATAAAATCTGTGAAGATTTCAGTCGAGACTACATGTCTGCTTGCGGCGTGCCACTGGTCCATTATAATCTACACTCGGTAAAAAGCGAATTTTATTTGGCATAATACAATATAATCGACTAAATAAACCGTGAAAATACATCGCAGGGATTTCGCTAATACAACGAAACTGAGAGGTGGGCACAAATGACTATTCGATACACCTAGAGACGAACCTTCGAAGCGGCTCGGCGCGGCGGCCGGGCGTCGCCCTGAGCGCGTTCATTCAGCTAAGCTCTTTGCAAATTAAGTCTTAGAAATATGTCGTCACAACATGGGAGGGCTACGAGAATGCCTTTGCGTTCTGTCGATACAGAGTGGAGAAGAGGCCACGTGTGAGTGAGAGGAGACGGGCTCA
>CAJQZN010024434.1:0-20617 GCA_907164685.1 Colias eurytheme | reverse complement strand
CTATATTTTTATACCTATACAACGTTCACAATTTTTCTGTAGTGTATATTTTAGTATCAGCATTGCACCCGTGCGAAGCCGGGGCGGGTCGCTAGTAACTCATAAAATCACATAGCAAACATAGGCATGTAAAACTGATGTTGTCAAAGTACAGATCAGTTAATATCCCATGACTTTTTCATTCATTCATTCTTTGCTTTCTTTTCTTCTTATTTCGGTCCCTTACTTACTTACCTTATTAATTACTCGAGGAAGGCTATCGGCTATATTATATCATTACGCTAAGACAAACAGAAATGGGGCCACGCGGGTGAAACCGCGGAGCGCAGCTAGTATATGATAAGTTTAGAAACTAATAAGCATCTTTCGATACGGAAGCCATGATTTCTCAGAACATGTATTCATTATAACTTAGAGCAAGGAGTACCTATACTCGTAAAACGAGTTTTCAAATTTCAAATACTCTCATTACCGATTTCCTCTTACTGCTGCTAGTTATACGTCAACTAAATCTCTCCTAGAAGCAAAACCTAGCCAACGATCTCTAGGAATTCCTGTATGACGTAGTTTAGTTTTATCGTATAAACCTTTTAAATAATTAATTATATAATTCACTGCATTTTCTATAATAATAAGTAAGTTCACAAAGGATATATCTTGCTTCAGCGCAATGCATTTTCTTCGATACCATACGTATTTGCCACGAACTTAACTCTTATTAAAAATTACTACATGTTTGGTGTTCTATTCAAAGAGCTTACTCTAAATCAGTGGCAGAATAAACATGGTAGTTGGTGAAAAATTCAAGACTGTTGCAGAAACTCTGAGCTCAACGTAACGTAAATGTGTCCACAAAATGGAGAATGCTATTCTGAATTTAATTTGGTTTTACTATTCATGAGTTGACCATTTCCTTTGTCCAGTTAACCCGTTTGTAATATAACAGAGAGATGCAGAATTCTCAGCTGACCAATACATTATTGATATTGGACTTTGATTTTCTTTGTGCATAAGTATGGTTTGCTTTTCTGTAGTCTGATTAGTTTTTATTTCGGTTTGGCTATAATGGATATTTACAATAATTAAATAAATTAAATCAAAGAGTATTCTTCTTTTTTCTTCTTCTTTTGCCCTCCATCAAAGAGTATTCTTCTTTTTTCTTATCCTTCTAGATAGAACTATGCCTACTATATTTTATAATATAAAGTGATTGATTTAACTACTTCTTATCGTTCGGAGGTTTGCTTATTTTTATTTATTTTTTTTATCGTGAGGAATTGTTGAATATTAGGGCATATTATGATTTTTCTTCGTTATTTTCATTGAGATGAAATATTTAACCATTTTTACGCCCATTTTTAGTGAAGAAGTGTCGATAGATTGATGTATATAACTCAATCACACGTGATCGGATCTGCGTGAAATTTATTACAGTCAAAGGTTATAGTTTAGTCTAAGTGCCGCGTAACTACGGCCTAGAATATTCTGTTTTATAAACGAATGCGGTAAACATCAAGCATATAATTATACCACGCTGTCTAAAGAAACAATTCCAAAATTGCTAGAACAAAACTAGCTTATTTAGGACACGAAATCAGATTCAGCAACGCAAGCAATATTGCTTCGGCACGAACATCGTACGGACTGTTAACGATCTCTTATTTCGTTTTAATTTAACCCGGTTTTAGCAACGATAAGACATAAAAGATGTAATAAATAATGCACATTCTAGAAGATAATGAGACAGCGCAATTTTCTCTATTATGGATTTTCGTCTTTAATTCCTCTACACCTCTTTAATTAGGAAAATACTACCGAGCTCTTGCACTTTAAGCAAAGTGTAAGAGTCAGTTAATTATACTCTGATAAATGGAAAAATGAAACGTTTATGCAAAGGCTATAAAAAGTTCTTTTGAAATTATTAAAAGGAACACTCGTTGCGGAAATTGTATTCAAAACAGATAATATTGTAACACTATTGTAATAGCTAATTTGTTTTGACTGCACAAAAAAGGGTACATAATAAATTCAGATTTAAATAAACGACAATACGCTGGTTATACAATGGTTTAATATAATATTTAAAGACCATTAATCCTTGTGCTTCACCCGGCTTAATAGCGACCCGGAAGAATTTTATTCAATCCTGAAATACATTAATGAGTCATATTGCGTTTCAATTTGCATGACAATAATTATGAATACCGGTTTCAGTTGTTAGTATCCATTTAATTTATCTAGAATATTATTATTAGACAGTTATCGTCATGTCACATTAATTTTTCGGGATTTGTCCCGTTCCAACCCACAGTCATAGAATGTAGGACTTGACATTTCTATAAAAAAGTGTTCTCATGTCCCCAAGCGGGGTAAGGGGCAGATGCATCATGCATACATCTTCACTGATCGATTTTCTTTAGGATCAAGTAGGTGATCAGCGTTCTGTATCCTGCTAGACCGAGAAATTTTTTTTTCGTCTCCTCTGGGAATCGAACCCAGGACCCCTCGGTTCTACACTCACGCGTCAACCAAGCTGTACCAAGGAGGCGCTGACATCAGACCTATAATTTTCAAGAATTTTAACTAAGTATACATGCATATTCCCGTACAGCAAATTGTAATGGCTTCCTAACTATTAACACCATCTATTGTCAAACTTTAATAACAGCTTACTAGTTTCTCGATAATTATTTTGGTCAATATTACCTACAATGTAGAGGTTCATATTGCTTAATTTTGTTTTTGACGTGACAACGTCTTATAATTCGATAAAGCCGGCTGCACGCATGAAAAAACATGACTCATGCGGCGTTACCTCACTCTAAGGCGTTCCATGTAAGGCTTGAAGTGCAAGCGAGAGCGCGGAACGAGCGACAAAGAAGCACAATCGGATGTTGTCACGTTTAACTATCGTCTGTAAACCGACTTTACAGACAACCAATTTTCTTAATTTCCAATAGATATACATGATGTTCTATGATGTTAAACATGATATTCTAATATAATGCGATTCCTGGAAAAAACTGATGAAGAAAATTTAAAAATGAACCATATTTTTCTCTAATTAAAACGAAAAGACTTCAAAGAGTGTCTATAATAAAATTACTGTTACACGTTTCCGATATAAAAACATTAATTTTTCATATACGTATCGCCAATATTGATATTTAATGGTTAACATATTATAATTATTTTGTACTTAATAAATAATCTATACTTTTAAACTTGCTTAAAAACTGAAGAGATTGGTTCTTTGAACATGCTGAATTAATGCATGCTGGTTTAAATTGAAAAATCTATTGTATTGATTGGTCAATTTATTGAACACACACAGTTAGTTATTAATCTGCAAAAATCGTATTCCTTAAATTGCAGAAGCCTTTTCAGAAAAGTAGAGACAAAGTTTTTACTAATCTGCTGCTCTTCTTAAGCCCTTCTGATATATGCAAAAAGTCAACAATACAGAGGTCACATGAACATTCAATTGAACATGAAAAGACATTTAGTTTAATCCTGGTCCAAGGTGACGTTGGGGGGACAAATTGGCTGTGGCCGGCACAATAAATTACCTCAGTTAGCCGTTACATGGAAGATTGGAGCAAGCACTCGGACTATAAATTAAAACGTTATTAAATCGAGGCCATTAGAATAAAAACTGAACCCTAATTTCATTCTAAACTCTTAGTGGTTGACGCTAATGATAGTAATTAAGAATAATATGTGGGTGGACGTAAGTGTAACTAGAGAGATGTTTTTAGGAAAGTGGAATATAATTTAATTAGTAGGTAATTCGTTAAACCAATGTGAAATATTCTACTACATTTTTT
This sequence comes from Colias eurytheme, assembly GCA_907164685.1. Classification (NCBI taxonomy): domain Eukaryota; kingdom Metazoa; phylum Arthropoda; class Insecta; order Lepidoptera; family Pieridae; genus Colias; species Colias eurytheme. Next base: position 16,790 of record CAJQZN010024434.1, on the reverse strand, counting down.
TCGATATAATCAAAAAAAAAATCAAAAATATTTATTCTGTAACAAATATGATTACAATTTAACAGTCATTGAGACATTCTTTTATGCAATTAAATGCTTGTGTTAGGACATCTCGCTCTTCCGACAGTACATTATGCTTAAGTGTTACACGAATAACATTTTCTTATATAAAGAGAAATATGTAAAAACTATTTAGATATATGTATTATAGGGAACAGAACGAGTGTGTATTTTGTGTGTGTGTGTGTGTGTGTATGTGTGTGTGTGAGTGTGTGAATGTGCGTGTGTGAAAACTCAAACATTTATTTATTAAATTAAGACTTCTTCTAGAAGCATTTTTGAATCATCAGTACATTTTTTTTTACATTTACCACCGATTCGGAAAGCTGTATAATAACAAAAGTCATAAGTAATTTTAATAAGGATTTAGAATTAGGGTGACAAATCAACATCGAGCTATGCTGCGCTGTACTGCGTTGTGCTGTGCTGTGTTTCTTAAGCTACGTTTTTTTAACAATTAAACGATGCTGCGCTGTACTGCGCTGTGATGTGCTGTGTTTCTTAAGCTACGTTTTTTAACCTTCCTATACTCGCGCGTTGGTCTGTGAGACCGACGAAACACATTTTCGTAATTATTTTTATGCAGGTAAATCCTGTGAAGTCGAGTTCCTTGCTAGTTTCCGGATTTGGGGCTAACTTCATTTTAGTGCACGTCGCGTGGTCGGCAGAAGTTCACGTGTCATAGCATTTGGCGCCAATCGGTCCATGAGACCGACGCGAGTATAGGTGCAACTTTTTGTGTTAGTATTAATATTATATATTTTGTACATTTATATATTTTTACAGACATTGAATTCTTTATGAAGTATGTATAGTAAAATATATGTATGAATGTTGCTCTAAATTATATTTTGACCAATTTTTTAGGCCATACTTCATGTCAAAATGAACGATGATCAAATCAGATTGTTGCTGGAAGAATCAAGTTCTGGTTCTGCTATGAAGACGAAAATGACAGTGACGTGGAAGACAACGTGGAGGTACAAGAAGAGACATACGAAACCGAGCAAGACGATGACAATGAAGAGATATCTGAGGAAAAACACAGTGAAGTTCCAGTGATTTTTACTTGGGAAAAGATGGACAGACAAGGCTCAAAACTAAGCCAAACATAGACAAATATTATGTGCTTTGATATGTTTATTATTATTATTTAGAAGTTTATTTTGTTTTGAAAAAGAAGTTCTGTTTTTAATTTAGTTTTCCCTAGTACTTAAGAAAAACATCTCAAATTCGAGGACTGATTTGTGATAGACTATAAGTCAATAAAATAATTAATAAACTAAGTATGATCAATACTATTTTGTTTCAGTACATCCTAAACAATCTAGCTCAGTATAAAGTAATCAGTAGCTCGTGTAGTCGTTTATCTCGTCAAATATGACCCTATTTTCAAAAAAACGTAAACATTACGACATAGTTGAATCCGATGAAGATGAAAGTGAAGAAGAAGCGGATATGGATATTTTATGTGTTATTTTGTCGTTAAAAGAGTCCAGTCACGGTAGCTTGTTACCTCACACCATACCATGTGAAAAAAAAGGAAAATTTTAATGAATTTAATGCGGCGATGGAGGGGCACGCAGCGTGCTCCAAACCTAGCATAGCTCGACACAGCGCAGCATGGCAGAGCTCCATAAAAACATAGCACAGTTCGGCACAGCGCGGCTCAGCACGGCGGGTAGCGCGCCTCGCTCGAGACTGCTGCGTTTTTAAACAGAGCGTAGCCTCACACAGCGCAGCACAGCATGGTTTGTTTGTATCCTCATTAAAATATTAGACGAGCGAGTTGACCAAACACAGCACAGCGTAGTACAGCGCAGCATAGCTCGATGTTGATTTGTCACCCTACAGTTAACAATGTATTAGGAAAACATCATTGAAATAAAGTAAAAAGGAACTATACTTCTTAAGTCTCAGATTACTATTATCAAGAAGATATGGAAAATTTATTATAAATAATCATCATTCTGCTAAGACCATAACAACCACTTTCCTTGCGAACCCAATTAATTTCCTCTCAAGATAATCACAATACATCAGCAATTTGTATCAGATCTGTATTATTCTTGAGTGATTGATCGTTCAGAATCGTCTTACATAAACGATTAATGTACGCTTCTAAACGGACAGCATCGCTCAAACTAATTATCACGGTGCATTTACATCAAACGAACATAGAGCTCGAACAAGAGCATTCTTTCGTGATCTTTTAGAGTAAAGGAAAGCTCGTATTCAGTATTCAGTATTAGAACATTGCATAGAATCTTTTCGAACGCACTAAGAACAACGAAAGAAAGCTCTACGCCTGTTAACACTAAAACAATTTGACATAGTGTGGTTAGAATGAGCATTCGCTCATGTAAATGCACCGTTACCTAAACGATTTATGTTCGCTTCCAAAACGGACAGCGTCGCTCAAATTAATTATCAGATGCATGATAATTGCATATACTATCACAGCATTATGTGCGTTATTGCTAATAACATAAAGCTTGTCATTGCTAGCACATGTCAGAATATAGCATACGTCTATCACAATATACTGGGGATTAGATTACAGTATTGGAGAATTTTTAGGGTAAAAAATTCATCGGAATACTGGTTTCGCAATTTTGTACTATGTAGCTTGATATGATGTAGGTTGGTAACAAAAGTAGAATAGGAATGAAATAATATTTTAAACTTCGACGAAATTCTGTCTGACTATGTTTTCTGACGCTTTTAAGACGCGAACCATGTAAAAAAATCGAGAAAATGTTCTTTTTGAACTTTCCAAAATTTTTATACGTATATTTTTATGTAATGGAACTGTTGTATTTCTTAGGATGCATAGGGTAGGGATAAGTGACAGAAGAAGTTAAATACAAAACATGAATATAAAACATCAACAAGTAAAATATATTTTTAAACTAATAGACATAATATTATTCTGGTTATTATTTTAAAAAATATTTATCCACATTCACATAATATGCGTATGCACAAATTGTTTACGCGAATCCTGAGTATAGATGCAAACTCGGAAGCAATATAATAATAATAAGACATATCTAATTATATTACTCACTAATTTGATCCCGCTTAACACGACTGTGAAGCAATTGCTAGATATTATGCACCTGACAAAGCAGTAATCCATTTATGGGGATCCATTCAGGCGTCTTGCTTCGATACATTAATATCTAAAGTCAATGTTTGATTCAGAACCATCCAGGAATGTAATTGATTTGGGGAATTGCTTCCATTATGTATAATATCTATAGATATAGATAGTCTTGACTCTAGAGGATTTAGTTTTATCTACGACTAGCATTCCGCCTGCGGCTTCGCCCGCGTTTTCAAAAAAAAAACCCGCATAGTTCCCGTTCCCGTGGGATTTCCGGGATAAAACCTAGCCTATGTCACTCAGAAATGATGTAGCTTTCCAACAGTGAAAGAATTTTTCAAATCTGCCAAGTAGTTTCGGAGCCTATTCAATTCATACAAACAAACAAACAAAAAATCAAACCTTTCGTCTTTATAATATTTGTATAGAAGAACCAAAATACCAGTTATAGAATTTGCAAATTGTAAGTAATTTTGGACGAGCTAGGTTTAGAATAGTTATTATCGTGTTAAAAATATGGGATGGAGATACTAAAGAACATTCTTGCGGTGGAACGAAGTTTGCTGGGTCAGCTATGTTAAGAAAGACCATCTAGATATATTTCTTGATAGTTTCTTTGTAGAAATTAACTTTCAAAGAGATGGTACTTTTTATTTTGTGTATTATTTTTACAAGAGTATTAAACGCTCCAATAATAATAAATTCGTATAATAAGGTGTTAAAACTCTTGCTGTTTTAAATTTAGATAACTCTCTGTATTGAAATTCGTTTCATTAGCTCTAAGCACTTCTCCAGATCGAGACTTTTATAACGCTTACACTGTATTAACACTGTATTAAGTTTAGTCTGCAATTTGTACGAAAATTTTCAATTAACTACCTATAGCTTTCATTATTATTGAAGTTATGTTATGTAAAGATATGCAGTTACCATTTAGATGTATATTTCAATGATAATTTGTTAATCTGGTACGTATTTTCAATCTGTTCGCAACTTTACTCGGCAAGTCATGAAAACTTCAACGATTCGATTACGTTTAAACTAAAGTAATATGACAGGACCCAATATACTACCTTGAGGTACGCCAGGAAGCGTAATAATGTAGTTGTACCATAAATTATGCGGTAACGTTAGCGAATGTGGCCATAAAGCACATAAAATAATGTACGCAAGCTCTTTTTTATCTCGCACGATTTATTTTATATGAGGTTTTTGTAACATACGTGTAATTCATATTATGAAATATGTCATGTGCTTAGCTTGGAACATGAATTGAGTGTGATTTTTTTATTAATGGCCTGAAGTGTTATATTTTATAATAAATATATATTTTTTATAGGCGCGTCGTTGCCCCACCTCTGTTGAAATTTTCAGTTAGGTTGTTTTTGTACAAAAACTCTGCTCTGACAATAACTAACCCAAAAAAATAACTATCCCAATTTATGCAGTTGTTCAAAAGTTTTGCGCGAACAAACATTTTACCTTTAGCTTTTACATTTATTAATTTTTGATAATTTACATTTTTACGTTACATGCTTTAACACTTAATAATAACTAACTGTTCTCCAAATCCTATATCAATTCTTTTTATACTAAGAAGTGTAAACATCGTAATAAAGTGATTTTATTTCAAAACCATTACTGTTTTGCTGACCCTAAAAGTTTGTGTGCCCATTGGGAATTGAATCCCTGAATTAGAGGTCCTAGATTTTCATGTACTAGTATAGATAATTGAATTTTAAATAATAATGTGTGTCTATTTCCCTAAAGACAGCCAATAAAACAGACTGGCCAACTTCAGCCGATCCTGGGTATTAATTTTTTATTTGTAAAAATAGATTCTAGCAGATTCTCTACAATGATACGTTAATAAATGATTAACATTTAAAAGCGTACAACCTTTAATATAATATAACTAGACAACGACTGTTGATCTTGAACAGTACAAAGAAATTTTAAAGAAAAGTTAAGCTAAAAGTAGATCTTTTTTCGATTGCTTGTAGTAAGATATTTTTATTATTTTTTGCAGTGAGGCTTATATAACCAAAATAGCTCTTTATAACAATATAAACTTTTTGATATGGATGGTTGAATGTTTGTTAGTATTTTACTCATAAACAGCTGGTCGGAGTCATTTCAATGTTTGTAGTGAATTAGTAAGCAATAAATTAAGTAACTCATAATACAAACCATGATTTAACAACAGTTAATATCCCAAGAAGTGATAAAACAAGAATATCGTATAATGAAAAATTACATAACCGGTACAGATTCATATTTCCTCTTATCGAGATAACTATCAACCGTTGCTATAAAGTACTTTGAACCAACAAAGTAAAATGAAAATCTTTTCCGAACTTCCTAAAAATCAGAGAGTTATAAGCTCTATTGACCTCTATTTATAAGCGTCTGGGAAGTATCTCGATACAATTTCCCGATATCGAGACAGATTCAATTTGTGCCTCATAATATTTGAAGGCTCCCAGAACATTCTAGAACTATATGGAATTATATGCTATTGAAAGTTTGCAAATAATATTCCATTGTGTGTTTGTAAATATTTTGAGCAAATACAATTTAGATGACGGAACTTGATCTTAGATTGACTGTAAATAAATATCAAATGACGCGAGGTAGAGAATTCGACTTGGTTTATCAATTTAAATTCGTTAACAAAACGGTAATGTTGGAAATTTCACTACTGTTATTGCATAATTGTCTTTCTACAAACAATAGGATGTTATCAACCAGTATTGGTAATTAATTTAGCCCAAATATACAAACGTGCCTGAATATTAATAAAAAAAAATCAAATTTTACACGCCTTTCATCTATTCCATGAAAAAATGAGACTGCTACCAACTAAGCCGGTCACGGTTTACTTGGTAACAATACTGCTTTCGAAGCCAGAGGTCTTGGGTTCAATTTACACCCAGAGCAAATATTTGTGTAATAAACATTGAACATCGATGTTTTCTCTGTCTGGGTCTGGGTGTTAATTATTATCTATGTATGTATATACTTAAATTATATAAGTAGATATTATGCTTATCAGCCATTTGGTTTCCATAACATAAGCGAAAAGCTGAGTAGATATGGGATCAGATCGTGCCGTGTTTGAAAAATGTCCTGAAAAATATTTATTTAAAGCTCCAGAAACAACATTATTGCCATCATACAGGAGTCACCACTAATCTTCACGAATTTATTAATAAATCTTCATTCGTAGCGCACTCCATATATCAGAGTTTCGTAAAACCCGACTGAAACACCCTTTGTTTCCAGCTTCTAATTGCCTTACCTGATTAGGGAGGGTCGTTTCTGCCTAATTCTTCTAGTTGTTTGTTTTCATTAAAACTTTGGTCGCTATTTATAGAAGCTGTTTGATTTATGTATTTCGTGCTTTAAAATTTTACACCTCTAAGACTGAATCTCAAAAAAGCTTTCAATTTTCCTCTATTTCAATGTCCAGAAGTCTATCGCGTAAAATTAATATTAAATTTAAACTCAATCATTTATTAAAGTGAAACTTTTATTACATCGTCTCAAACTTTATGGTCTGTGTAGCGCATGTCGCGTGTATCGCGGCTGCCGAGTAGGTATACCTACTCGGCAGCCGCCCGACACGCGACATGCGCTACACAAAGCAGTGTTCGGAACCGTTCGAACAGTTTCACTTTTACCGTGGTTTCATAAAACCACACAACATTTTTTTATTCAATTCATTCTTTATTGGAAGATATTTTTAACATTTACCACCAAATTTTACAAACAATACAAATTTGCCAGATTTAATCGAATGTCGATTCTAATTAACTAAACCTAACATTTCCGTTTCTATCGGATTCGATTAATCATTCGAATGGGTCTATCGATACCAGTCGATGTATCGATTCAACTTGCCGATTTATTTAGTGCTACAAACGCCCATCTAATTTTGTGAAAGCCACCTAATTTTGTTATTGAAATTGTACTTAATAGATATACGCACTGTGGATATCGTATCGATAGGTGGTATCGAAATAAATGTAATAACTTTTGATTTTCAATTTATTTATTGGTTTAACAGTACAGATGAGTTAATCAACGATAATTAGATTTACCACTAAGTTTACTCTGTTTTAAAAAAATGTACCTATGTGTAGTATGTATGGGGGTGAACAAGTTACAGTTTTTCAAATTAAATTATTGAACTAATTTCAAATAGTATGAGATTGCAATTTTATGTTCTTACTATTTAATTGTTTCATGTTTTCGTGTGTTTTCTGCCAGAAGCTTTTTTATAAATACAATTTTGGCCAAATAAAAGTGAAATGTGTGATATTCACAGCTCAGAAATTCGAGCATCCCAACAAAGTGCATTAATAACAAATATCCAGCTATTCTATAGCACAAGTTGAAATGAAACTCCGAATGTTTCCGTTATCTATGCCATTAAGACTAGCTCAAGAAAGGACTTGAGAAGTAAAATAGACGAAATCTTCGTTTCTATAACTTTCAGAAGTTGGGAAATAAACACAATTCTTAACAGTTTGATTATGAGGTTTAAATTAAAAGGGGAGGCAACATTGAGTTAAATGCGTATTACACAGTTTACTTAAACTAATACAATATTTATAACAATTGTATTGTATTTCATTTCTATACGCCAAGTATATAAAAATTGAACTTGCTTACCGACGTTTTCATACAATTAATGAATCTCCAAATGTGTTAGTGAGCGCAAAACTCGAGAACGGCTGAACCGATTTCGTTAATTCTTTTTGTGTAATATTCCTTGAAGTACGTGGATGGTTCTTATGGAGAGTATACATGTACAACAAACAAACCACGGGTGAATCCGGAGAGGACCGCTAGATAGAACAATAGGAACTAGTGAAGGGAATGCAAAACATCTTACGGATTCTGATAGAATATCGCCAATTATTTCGATATCGAGCTCACAGTAAGAACACTCCCAAGCAATTGTACCACGTGATTAATTGTTTCCATTTGGCTCCAGAATTGTCGTGAATGGATCGGTATTGACGGTGTATTGAGAATTAATGATTGGAATTATTTAATGGTTATTGTAAAGACCGACGGCATTGTTTGCTTGATTTTAAATTATAGCTGTCGCCGTAATTGGTTGTGCATTAATGGAATTCAATCTATTTATTATGTCTGCTGACGATACTGATGAATATTATCTGTAAATATCTGGTGGTTAGGTTATTTCAGTTTTCTGGGAAATGGTTTGGATTCTGAATTATTAATAGATAGTCGATCGATTTTATAAGAAGAAAACACTTTGATAGCATTATATGCTTTCAGTTTATGTATTTAAAATTACATAATATAATACATAATATAACACATCACGATCGTTACATTATTTTCAGATGCGGATCGCAACTCAGCAAAATGTGATATTATAAGGTTACGATACAGTTTGACAAAAACGTAAACTAAATTTAAAATGAGATAAAAAAGTAAGTATTACAATCAACTACTGCTCACTTCCTGGGTGTGTACTCACATCAGTTAGGGACGTGATAAACTATGGACAGGACTTTTTGCAACTTATGCACAATAAAAACTATTCTGTACTATCTATATCTTCGTTGATTCGGTATACTGTTACCGTACCTTCTATCCTGATTATATTTACAAATTAATGTTAAAACAGTTTATTCCCTTGCAGTGTAAAATGTATTCTACGTCAAGAATACATTTTCTCAAATGTAAGGTTATATAACTAAGTGAATATCTCAAGCTATCGATAAATGGTACGTGACTTGCGGTTGTATTCTGAAAATAGCACAAGTTATTCAAATAGTTGCTGGTTTCTATGATATTTATAAATTCTTTAATGGTATGTATTGTATAGTATTCTCTGTAATAATCTTTGCTGTTTTTGCTTTTAGGATTGAGTAAAAAGCGAGGATCTTAACTAAAAGTACCTACTTTCGTGACATGAGAGTAATACGACATTATAACCAAAGCTGCAATAATTCTCGACTAATATGTTCTTCTTTTAATCCTAAATCTACTGAACCAAGGCAATTTTTCAAGATTCTCATAACATTTTAAATTCCAACATAATAGACGAAAGAAACAAATTAGCTGAAAAAAAAAACATCGTATCTACCGGGAATTTTCTGAAGATATCCCTACGCAAGAATGATATCCAAGGCCGGAATTTAAGCAAATTAAATTTCCTCATTACCTTCCTTCCTCGCTATCATAATAATTGTATAGACCGGCGTTGCGTATAATTTTATTAGCCTATCCCCTCGGCATTGATATTTTAAATGAGTTCACTGATTTTAAGCTTAAACATGAAGATATAGGTATGGAATAGATAGACAAATATTAATGTGAAAATTTGGAATAGTTAGCTTCAATACTTATTACATACAATGAAAGAATTCTCTATATAAATATGATAAGTTAGCAAAAACTTGCTTCTAAAATGTCATGCTCTAACTAGTTTTTTTTTGTTGCGTTTAACTTAAATATTAATGGAGATACACTCAATTCGCATTTAAATTTTCTTATATCAGTTGTTAAGTGTCATAGACTATGTCATGAAAGTTTTGAAAAACAGATCTTTACTCAATGTACGCGCAGTTTAACACGAATTTGTTCTAAATGTAAATAACGTTGTTAAGACGTGTATAAACTCGAAGTACTTCAAATGATTGAATTCTTGGAATTGATTTACTCCGTAATGTGATTGGCCAAAGCTCAGTTCTGTTTCTTTCCTTGAGTTTATTCACTGCTTCCTTGGTATAGTGACATTTATATTTATAGAAATAAAATATCGAAAATGTGCAAGTTATTAATGCATGAAAACATTATAATTTTAACTAGTTGGAAGAAATTACATGTGTGTAGAATAAATTATTCATGAACTGTCGTCTATCCAAAGGAATATTCAAAACTATTAAAGCAAATTACAAAATGTTCTTATTACTTACGACTTTAGTCACAAGTCCTTCTGAATTAGAAAACATGATAATTGAACTTACCTTCTCTTTTCGTTTATAATATCGGCATTCTTAAATAAATATTTCTATGATATTTAAAACAAAAAAGTTTTATGTCACATCTATAACATACTTAATCTATGTCACCGTTAATAGTCCTTTACTTCAAATCACAATATGTAAGCAAATTTACGCAAATTCTTTGAACCTAACTCATTGAAGACCAGGTCCAAGTCAGAATTCATTAGGCTATTGTGTTTCCTTACAATAGATCCTTTGTTATGGAAAAAATAAGAAATTATCCGGTTACTTTTGGGAATCATTTCGTAATAAGCTTCATTACTTCGAGAATTGAGTTCATTTCTGTTGTACTTTGGTGATTATGGGGCTTGGCTAGGCTTATTATTTTCTCAGGCTTTATATTTGAGCATTTTTCTTAATATATAAGAACGTTAAGCGTCTGGTTCTATGAATAGCGTTTTCCATATATTATGTATGGTTGCTATTTGTATTAGTACAGTCAACAGAGAAGGTTTTAAATAGAATGTCTGTATAGCACAAATAAATAGTTTTATGACAGAGATTTTAAACGCTTCCCCGTTGTAAGGTACTATAAAGTCTAATGTTATCACCGCTGCTTAAATAATTTATTCTGATGAGCTAGCTTTGTAAGTAAGCTTTGAGAATTTTAATGTTACTATAAAATTTATCAAACAGTTAGAACAGTTTTATTTTGAACAGAGAAAGAATCACATTTTGCAAGATTTATATTGATCAACTTTGGTTGCTGACTGTACCAATTATCCAGGTCATATTTCAAATGAAATGTGAAAAAAAATCATGTGATATTATTAAGCAGTAGGTACATTTAATGCTTCTTAAACATTATTTTTGATTGTCAATTACCGAATAGGAATATTATAGAAAAATAGTCACACTGCAGATATTATTGTTTTCATAAAAACATGATCAATACAATAAACAGTCTATCCGTGCAGAGCCAGGACGACTAGTTAGTTGTATTTATATTAAAGTCACTGGAACAAATCTAACCTAATATTATAAATTCGAAAGTAACTCTGTCTGTCTGTCTGTTACTCAATCACGCCTTAACTACTGAACCAATTTGCATGAAATTTGGTATAGAGACATTTTGATACCCGAGAAAGGACATAGGCTACTTTTTACCCCGGGAAATAGGATAGGTTTTATCCCGGAAATCCCACGGGAACGGGAACTATGCGGGTTTTTCTTTGACTGCGCGGGCGAAGCTGCGGGTGGAAAGCTAGTGTTAAATATTTCATTATTAAACTGCCGTTCATAAAATATTTTTCCTTGTATTTTTTGTCTTTCATAAAAAAAATAATACATTTATTTTCGTTTAGCCACAACCAATTAACTTAGAAAAACTATGTCCCTTGTAACAATTTAGAAAGTCCATTACTTCAACCCTTAAAACCTTTTCGTGGTAACAAAATCCCAGATCTTTATTTAGCCAAATTCTTATAAAACGCGGTTGTAAATGGATTCCCTATTAAATTTTATCGAGAAGTATCTTTATCCTTTCAGCGGTTAAGAATGTCATCATAACAACAGGAAAAGCGGAAGCGTTTTGATTTTATCATAAAAATATGTACTTGAATATATTGTAAAGTGAATAATATTAAGTTATTGTTGTAAAAAGAATACTTTTTTCAAAATTTAAAATCTTAAAAAAAAAACCAAGAAAATGTTTTCCAGCAATTTTTTAAGGATTGCTCATGTCTCGACAAAATTAGTTCAGCTTTTTATAGTAGATAGAGAACAAACTACTAAATTTATTACTTAGAAAAATGTTACCTCTGTACCTAATAATAAAGAAAAAGAATTTAGTTGAACCAAAAAAGTGGAAAACTAACATCATTTGACAAACTAACACAAATTCAATAAAAGCTTTTAAAAGACAATTTCTATTGACACCTCATTGAAACAATATTGAAACAGACACTTCAATTTCATCAAAATGTTAAAACACAGATAATATAATGCTAAACTAGTAAAAGTAATAAGAGAAAAATACGTGTAGCACTCGAGGACTGCCGCGGTAAAGCTATTGCATAGCATCGCATCGCTGTGCCGGTTGGAGTGGGGGGTGTTAGGTTTTTTCGTTACGGAATTTTTACATTCGGTCGCCGCGCTCAAAGTCTGAGATAAAAGCTATGCAATAACTTAAAATAAAGAAAGAAACGTTTATCTTGCACAAGTATCAGAATAAGTTTACTAAAATGTATAGCTATATTAAACCTTGTCCCAGGTAAAACAATGCCCCACAATTTTCATCCAAGCTTCATTAAAATGAATATATTAGTTTAAACAAGAGGTTTATTGCTTTCTTTACTGCCGTTATCATATTCCCGCTTCTAAAGCTACCGCCTTATGAAGTGTTGATCTCACGGGATTGGTTTAAATGTAAAGTATCATTCTATTGGATTTGCTTGGAAATTTAAAATGATTTCGACGGCGAAATGAGCGGGGTTATGGTGGAGCATTATGGACCTTAAGGACTTTTTTCGCAAATGGCTTTTTTCGTGTTGATTAAAGTCCTTGAAAATTGTTTATTCTGTGTTTTAATGCTGCAAATTGATTTCTATTAGCTATTATATCTATAGAAATGATTGGATCCTTTTAAAAAAAGTGTTAAGCAAGTTATAATTAATAATGGTTTGATGTATTAATTTGTTAAACCATACTTTTTATATATTTAAAAGAAGAAGAAGGAGCCATGGGCTATGTCGACTTCGATTTCGATTTCAATTCTTATCGACTAAAACCTCACACTGTTCCGTCGAGCCACTTTAATGATGGGGCCTCGGATATTGGCTAGAATTCTCGGTGACCTACGACCTAAAAGTCTATCATCAAAAACAGGTGATTTAAAAGTTAAATAAAAATGTGTGAGAGTGAATGTGTTAAATGAATGATCACAAATTTAGACAAAATACAGCTATTTTGAACAAAATGGACGAGCACGAATAAAGAAGTTTGCAATGCTTTAAAGGCAGAGAATTTAAAAGATGGCGTTATTTACCTTCACAAATTGGTAGTACTTTTAATCCGGGACTCGACAAAGGGCGGATATACGAAACAATGAAAAGGTTGCAAATAACTGGAATTCACTTCCGTTACAGTATTGATGTTTAAACTTTGAAGATTTATACGTATATAGCTACTTACTATGAGAAGCCAGTTTCACAACTTAGTTACTGATTTGACATGATTATTTTACACTTTGATAATATAATATGTACATTATTCAACTTTACCTGACGTAGATGCTTATCAGAACTTATCTAGAATTTGTGAGATTGTCTATATAATACTGTGTTTCAGTATATTACAAAAAGGGATGAATGGTGGAAAATATGCGTGCTATGTGAAAATTAATAAGTTAAAATAGTCGATTGTTTTTTAATAGTTCAGTCTGTGGGGAAATGTAAAAGCCTCTGCTCTACAAAAGGTGGCGTAGAAAATGTTTTGAACAATATTGCTTAGGTATGAAAAAAAAATCCAAATTCTCGATCTTGATGGACCCAGGCGCTAGCCGCCATCTTGAATTAAAGGTGCTAAAATTAGGTATATTTTAAATAACTTCTTAATTGTTTACTAAATCACAAAAGTGTCTATGAGGGGTTCAAAGGAGACAAAATTACCTACATTTTTCGGATACATGATTATTCTGTAAGTCTAAAAGGTAAAAAGTTACAAGCGACGGAAATAACAATATTTACAGAAATCACATAATTGAAGTAAAACTTCTTTAGGCGCGACTAGGGAGTAACTCAGATTTTTTTTCTGACGGAAGTAACGCTGTGTAGTTTCCGCCATTTAAAAAATATAATAATTCTGATTGGTTGTAAGTATATGTCATATACTACACGCTTCTTGACTTATACGCCAGCTAGTGGCAAATATCATAATCAATTAGGATTATTTATTTTCAAATTTTCAAACGGATCAATTGTGAATAGCAAAGTGAATGAAAAATTCAACAGTTTTAAAAACATTATTTTAAATTGCAAAATTTTTTGAAAATCTCTAAATATACTTGTTTATTTATTACTTTTAAAATAAGTAAATTAAAAATAAATTTTCTGACAATTGCGACATTTTATAATATTCAATAACAAGGTTATATTGACATGTGCGTTTTACTTCAATCGCGCGTAAAGGTTACACGCACACACTTTTTTTTTAATTTTGTTTTAAAATTGTACAGCTATCATTTTTTAATTCTCTTTGATGGTCCGGGCTGGTTAATGGTGGCTTCTTCATTATCGTCGCTGAAATTTTCTGTTTCATTGTCTGTATTTTTAGTTTCCAACCATGAAATTTCGTCCTTTAATTCAAGATGGCTTCTAGCGCCTGGGTCCATCAAGGTCGAGAACTTGGATTTTTATTAACCTTTCATACCTAAACAATATCGTTTCAAAACATTTTCTACGCCACCTTTTGTAGAGCATAAATACCTACTGACTGGATTATAATGTGCGTTTATTTATTTTATTAGTAAAGACTAGCATTTTTATTTATTTATCACTTTAATACAGTTGCACAAAACCCTTACGTATATAAAAAGACAGAGTACAACTTATTTGGCGGTCTTATCACACGTTTTTAATAGTCGATCAAATATTGATAATTTTGAATTAATTATAACAATCTGTTAAAGGGTAGGTACTGTTTACTACCTATCGGGAATAATCCTTATCTTCGCTTATTAAAATTATGTATTATTGTTTGTTTGTATTTCTTGCACTTGCATCGCTCTTTCATCGCTATGAAGCGATTGATTACTGTTTGGAGATAGTTAGGAGGCTACAGAGCGATAAACTTTTACTGGTTACTTTTTACAACGATGAAACATCTCATTCGAAAAGGAATTTCCTTTGACTACACAGGTGAACCCCGCGAGCGAAAAGCTCGTGTATATAATACTAGTTTTCCGCCCGCGGCTTCGCCCGCTTTCTCTAAACTTATCTATCAAATTAAATACCTTCATCAAGAACCTCCTCCTACCTCTATCTATTATATACTATTATTAAGACCAAAATCTGTTGCGTAGTTTTAAAGATCTGCACCAAGACGGCGGATAGTGACTTACTGTTTAGTTTTATACTATGTAGTGATATAGATAGTAATATTTACAAATATGTTTATCAACATTCTTACCAGGTTTTAAATCACAGATTGTACTTCATTTCTCATTCTTATCTTTCTCACAGGACACATTTCGCGGTGTCTTAGCCACGGGTCATTAAATTCACTACTTGATGGGGACTATGTAATTACTCTGCTGAGAGCTGAGAATTAATGAGTTATGCTCCGGAATGCGAGCTATCAACACTGAATAAATGTTGGTCAGAATTTATTGGATCTGCTGCTGGATTTTTTAATGAAATATGGCTTGAGATTACAGAAATAGTTTCGGTTGTAGTTTTTAATTCTTGTTGGTTGGTTAAAAAAAAGTTGTTTATTATGATTACTTTGTAATTTGAATTTTGGAAACATTTTGTTAATAATAAGGTGATGCTTAAAACTAAGCTTTAAGCTTTCAACTGTCTATTTCTCGGTATTATCTAGTTTAAAAACCATTAATCGTATCATCTTTACAAACGGATTTTTTTTTATTGTAGTCAATCGTAAGAAACAGACATGTACTTATATTAAAATTAATAATAAAAAAATGGTTGCCTGTAAAGTCGGTTTTACGGGCGAAGATTTTACGTGACAACGTCTTTTTCTCGATCATAGTTGAGTGGGAGAGAGACGCAAGGCATTCGGCGGGCCTCTCTCTCGTTCGGTGACTCATCGTAACGTTACCGAGCGTTACACTTTTTCATAAGTGACTCCCAGTCGCAACCTAATTTAAGACGTTGTCACGTCAAAAAAAACATAGATAGGATTAAGCCCATAATGTGTCAAAATTAACACAACAAAATAATACAAAACTTATTAAGATTATAACCATTGTAATTGAAAGGAATAACCAACATTAGTAACAATTAGTTGTGTAAGGATTAATCTTCAGTTTCCCGAAGGAAATAGTAACGTTATATTAATGATGTGCCACTAGCAATGTATTAAAACTAATTCTTAGGTTAAAGTTTATTATTTATAGCTTATAGAGGTGCTCTTTTATGTTAAACTAGCGGTCCGCCCCGGCTTCGCCCGTGGTACATATTTCGCAATAAAAGGTAGCCTATGTTCTTTCTCAGGGTCTAAAGATTATTTGTGCCAAATTTAATCAAAATCGGTCCAGTAGTTTATGCGTGAAAACCATACATACATACATACAAACCTTTCCTCTTTATAATATTATAGTATAGATATTGAAAATAAATTAACCGACTCTTGTTAATTTCAAAGTCGGTTATTTTATATTATAAAACAGATTTTTTTTCTATAAAGACAAACCTAAGCATAGACAGTGCCGTAGTATTTAAGTATGTAAGTAAAATACCTATGTGTTATGGGACACAAACACAAGCATACGAAAATATAGAGAATAAACATAAAATTTAAATGCAAAATAGAAATAATGACTCTACTTTTCAGTATTCACAGGCTTTTTTAGGGTTCCGTAGCCAAAATGGCAAAAACGGAACCCTTAT
>CAJQZN010024428.1:0-17576 GCA_907164685.1 Colias eurytheme | reverse complement strand
ACCGAATAGTTTCAATTCTTAATCTTTCATTAAACAAACTTATTAATCGTTTTTGTCTCAATTAATTGTAATATTCGCGTCCTTACTCTAGTCATTGCTTATGCTCATGTTCATCTTCAAGAGATCGAATAATATTATGGTGCACCCTATCATTTGTCAAACGGTCTTCATATTGAGTAAAAGTTTCAGATTCTCGAGATAAAATATGACGGCCATGATCAGCCGTGAGACATTATACCCTCTCAGTGAAGGTTTCGGTCTCACGGGATAGTACATGCCGTTCGCGGTCAGCTGTGAGCCGCAATTCTCGTTGTGAAGCGGTTTCAGGTTCTCGGCATAACACATGTTGTTTTCGGCCTATAGTAAGCCTCTTACCTCTAACGATTCTTGAGAACTCTTATTTCTCATTTTCTTAGCTTTGCTTGATTTTCGAGATAAAGATTTTTTAGGTGGCACTGATGCATGAAAATAAAAATTGAGTTGAAACGGACTGAGAGTGTTATAGACAAATATAATCAGAAAGCTTCGAACTCCTAAGCTATCGGAAGTTACACGTGTTATTGTGAGTCAACCATAAAAGATATACATTTATGATGTCGGGAGATATTTTTTATATAATAAGGAGAACATTTCTTTCATACAATATGATTTCTGTGTAGCTTTAACTCTACTTTTACTGCTCTGCTCAGGAATATGTAAAATAATTGTACCAAGTTTCGTTTAAATCCGTCGAGTAGTTTTTGTTTCTATAACGGTTATACGGACAGACAGACGGACAAAAATTTTACTGTTTGCTTTGTTGGCATCAGTGTCGATCCCTAATCACCCCGTGATAGTTATTTAGGAAATATATTTCATGTACAGATTTAATATAAGTATACATAATATATTTAGATTCCAATTTCCATGTAACGTTAAATTTGACTATACAATAACTAACAGACAACGCAGGTTACTCTCGTTTCCGTAAGTTGAGGCGGCTACATATTCGGTCCTCATAACATCACTTTTAGTGAACGAAACGACAGCGCGGTTTAATTCGATGCCAATACCATCAGAAAAAAGGAAATATTTTTAATTGTGAAAAAATATTATGATTTACACTATTAACACTATTTTAATATAAAATATATGGCTGTGAGTGTGTAAAAATAAATCCAGCTAGTTTCACATCACACTTATGTTTATAATTAGCTATACGACATGAAAATATACATATTAATTACCAAGCAATAATCATACAGGTAAATACTGAACAAAAGTATTAACAGTCAAAGTTTATTTTTACTAACATTTAACAACATGTAAATGATGAAGAAATAATAATTATCAACGAACTAACCTTTTCTATAATACTTAACACAGCACATTTTTTAAATTATCTTGCTCAACTCTGCTCAAAAATTTGAGGGTTTTGTTGGAACTTTAATGTGTCAAAACTATGATATATCTAAACTACGATACAACTTGCATGCGGAAATGCTCATTACAATCTGTGAATTTAAAGAATAACTAACAACATACTATTCAATTTTATTGAGCTGATGAATATCTTTTGCCTGGAAAATCACCGCCGCCTAATAAATATACTGTGTTTTCTTATAAAATCGTAACATAATTTCTTTTATCTACTAAATTTTAATAAATAAGTTCTCTTTGTTATTTTCATCTAAAAATGAGCTTGAGCTTATATTAGGCAAAAGTATACATTAAAATTTCAGGACCGCACCTTAAATGGGGCGCTTGGAAAATATGCCTACGGGTTATTAATAGAGAAATGATACACAACAAAGTTATGTTGGTTCCATTTTATTTATAAAATATAATGAAAATGGGCAAATATAAAACATATTATGTAAAATGATTAAAAATAAATAAATGAAGCAACTACGATTCAAAGAAAACATCTTTTTCAGTGTGAAAATCACGTGAAAATGCTCTATGCAATCCTGGATGATGACTGATGAGTATATCATGTACTCTCATCCCAGTACGGTCGATAGCCATAACGATAAATATTATAATCAGATAACAGCAAAGTCAGAATAAAAATCATAACTTGTACAGTTGTGAGTGCAAAATTTATGTTTCATTTGGCAATAACATTTTTTTCGGTACTAAAACGTAGTACTTTGATATGTGGTTGGCTGCCCCTTCTCTCCTTCCTGAAAAATATCCTCCAAAATTACCCGAGATACTTCCAATGATTGAACCATACGTTGGACATTAACTTCAGTCAAAAATTGACGAAGCGGATGATTACTAATTTCCACTTAATCCTCGCTGCCACTATCTTCATCATCAAATCATCAATTTTCAAGTGGTGTTGTAAAATTGTCAGCAGAAATCGTCTTCCAAAGGCGATATAATTTTATGAACATTGAATCTGTAAATAAAAAATCAAAAGTTAACTGTAAATAAAATTTTATTTGTAAGTAGCTTTTTTTATAAAAAGCTACTTACAAATAAAATTTTATCAACAAACTACTGTTCCCAACGCACCTCAAAATCTTGTAAAAGTCAAAAAGAATTCATCATTTTATTATTTCATTCTAAAAGTGTAACTTATAAAACCTTTATAAAACCAATAAAAATGTTGTGTGGTTTTATGAAACCACGGTAAAAGTGAAACTTAGGCACAAAATTATCGTATTTGTACGATAATTATCGTACGGTTCGACCGTCACGCGACATGCGCTACACAGACTAAAAAGTTTGAGACGATGTAATAAAAGTTTCACTTTAAAAAACATGAATTGCTATCATTATAAATAATAAATACCTATAAAAGTAACAACTTACCTTTTGTGGGAACGCATGGTGAAAATTCACAAAACACAAAAATTGAATTTGATATTTTTGGTTTTATGACATTCAAATGCTTTATAAATATACATTTATAAATAATAAATTTATAAAGAATAGAAACATTCGATCACGAAATTATGTGGGTTCGAGTCCCGCCTCGTGATCGAATTTTTTCTATTCTTTATAAATTTATAAAACAAGAAGATTTTAAAAATGTAACCAATGAACACAATCAATATTAGATTAATTGTAATATTGCTCTGAGATTGTAATGGTGTCTAGTTTGACTTAAAATAATAAACATCTACCCTCACTTTTAAAAATGTAGTATATTCACACGAAATATAAGCGCACCTTATAGGGAAGGGAAGATATGGGTTAAAGAGTTAAATAAATAACATGATTATATTTAAATTATTAATTTTCAACAGTATTTTCAGTAGTGTTAACATGTAAATTGATTTGATTTTTACGAAATCTCATAGATGGCGCTGTTTCAGATTTGTCTTTATACTACTAAATTCATTAAACTGTTTCTCTGCCCAAATTACGTAAATGACATAGTTTTTATTTTGTAAAGCTAGATAATAGCATGGCTTACTCGAAACCAACATTTAAACATGAGTCTTTAGATTGTACGCTGTCGTAGTACACGGAATATGTAAGAAAAATAAAGGCTCACAGCTCCTCCCCCGAAGGTGATATCATGATAATATGTTTAAACTATCCTCACCCGACCTCTTAAGAATATTCATGCAAAATTTGAAGTAAATCTATACAGTACTTTTCGAGATTAGCTCGGTCAAACATACAGACAAACAGACAAACAGACAAACAGACAAACAGACAAACAGACAAAAATTCTAAAAACTATATTTTTGGCTTCTATATCGATTATAGATCATGGATTATGTATTCTTTTAAAAAAATATTCAATGTACAGTTTTGACTTTCCTACGATTTTATTATATGTATAGATGTTGCTTTATAGAAAAAACAATAAACTATCATCTGGGGCTACCGTATTTTCTTAATTGGCGCGTATATTTGAATTTCGGTCATGTATTGGCGCTTGGTCAGCTAGTGGTACATTGACCCTATTTACACAAAAACATGGCAAACAATGTTTCTTTACGAAATAATTTCAAAATGATCAAATTAAAAAAAAAACTCAATTTACCTAGGTAATAAAATATATGTAATAATAACTATAGCAATCAATGAATAATAAATATTGGATCACCTATTCCATTTACTATTATCTAGTTTAACCTCCCCTTAGGTAGGTACTATGAGATTTCATGGGGCATTTAATTTATGGACCTAATAAACTTGATGGATGTCCGCTGTAGATTGATTTAAGCTTAGCTAAATTTAATTTCGTCCGACGTTATTGCCACTTTATTTTTATTAAACGAAAAGCAAACGTAATAAATACTTATACCTATATTCACTTGAACACTTCGCGAGTTAGAAAAGGAAGATAAATTATGGGGGATTCTTATCTGGACTTCTATCTTAAAATAAGTGAATTTCACCAAATAATAAATGATATGTATGACGAACTTTAACACAGTTAACGTATTAGGGATTATGCCTAGTGTATTTTTAATAAAGGAGTAATTATTCATAAACTTTATTAATCTATCCGATAGCTATAGATATTGCCGTTACATAGATAGATTACATTGACGTAGGCATCCATGCCCTTTAGGTACATCCCACGCAAACGCTTGGCCTAAAAACTTTCATTCCTATTTATGGGGATGCATTCTAACAAATAAATGAATAATTATGAACCTTTAAATGTAGTTAAATAGCACAAATGTAATATAATTCAAATTCTCTTACAAGGGATGAATAAATGCGCACACCTACGCAGTTAGCTAGGATAATGTCAAAGGGTTCCTGGTTCTAAAAATAGAACAAGCTGATTGATTTTAAAACAAGGGAAAGAAATTAAGAAAAAGCTTCACGTACCAGATAACGATCTTATAAACAAACACACTATCAAAACATCTCATTAACACTTTTAAGTAACAGGTTTTATAAACGGCAACTACAAAGAATACATTCACAGGAAAAAAATCGTATGTGAAATGATGATTCTGTTTATATAAAAGGTAAGAATACGCACCGTTCAAGATCAGCAATGATTACTGTAGCATTAGCTATGCAGGAAACACTGAATTCTTTCACAGCGGACACTGAGACACGGCTTCAGGCGGGTCGTCCGCGGCGAGATGCAAAGCGGCCAGCTGTATCGCCCAGCGAGCCTGCGCACTCCGCTATATCGATCTTGCGCCCATCCATTCACACAATACGTTCGCCGCCTACATAACTCGATCCGACTAGATGTTATACTTCAATCATCATTAGATAACGCAATATTAGCAATTGGTCCTCGAAGCTTCCACTCGAAGCACTTCACTGTAACGCGAAATGAGCTAAATAAATATAACGACCGAATCTATAATGCAATAATATTTGGTCGACACCAAAATACACTTGAACCTTGAGTGTATTTGTTAATACATGAAAAAGGAAGAAAATAATTGAAATATATTGCCTTGTTTAGGTATAAAGCGGCGACACTATGCCGGGTTATCTTGGTACAGCGTTTTGCATGCTAATGACGTTTCGATAACGATGTTGGGGCTAGAGTCGATAAACGAAGCGATGCTTGGTACCTACAGCCACCCACATACAATCATTTATAAACCACATGATATTTTCAAGGAATAAATAGAATATAATAGTATATAGGGCTATTATATTAAAAGTTCGGATTGCATTAAAAAAAAACATAGATATTAGTATTTCCTGGAATAAGAAAAGCTAATAGGAGTAATTTTATCTTTGGAATAATTTGAGCTTGATTAAATCCAAAAATCAATTCGAAAAATACCCCCCGTTTAAATTGAAATGTAAAAAGCAACTTTCATCAGGATTCAAGTACACAAATAAACGTGACAAGTCGAGAGAAAAACGTGAAGCTCTTGTTTAGTAACATGAGCGAGTAAAAAAACTTTTAACTTTTAATAAGCGTATTACGACTGTCTATGTTATGCTTAGTACGTTATAAAATTAATCCTCCTTGAAAAATAAATTATTTCCTTACAGATTGTGTACCTACCTAATCATCAAGCCATGGGCTACTTCTATGTTTTAACCTAATTTAGGGGAACCTACAAAGTACAAATCCATGAAGTAACATTTTATGTAGGATTAAAATAAAATACAAGAAATAAAGAAAATCTCTGTATTATGATAACACAATTATAATACTCATGATATAGTACTATTAAATTTTACATACTTTAAAATACTATACAGTTTTTACAAGTAATGTGATCGAGAAAATCGTCTACACTTATCATAAGTAGGTATATGTTTAAAAATACTAACATACATACAACTTGTAAGAATTTTTGAATAAGGAATCTATACAAATATCGTAGCAGCGCTCAAATAAAATCGGATTTCAATGAGCTCTATTATTGTACATAAATATCGAAATATATTCTATATAGCAGCTTCTAGAACAGGTACGTAATGGCGAGGCACCATGTGAAAATAAATTTTGTCTTAATACCATACAATAAAATTAATTTTTCAATGCACTGATGAACAGATGAAGATATATAATATTTTAATAAGAAGATGGGTAAGTATTGTAAAAAGGCCCTTTTTTCTATATTCTGAGTGCAGTTATTCCTGTAAACGACTCAGAACACAATTTGATACACTTCTACCTATCTCTTCACTTTGTGAAGAGTAACTTATGAGCATTTAAATGTTAATTAAAAATATAAGCCATCATTACAGAAAGTCTAAAAGAATATGGGATTATGATTATTTCTATATATGTTATATATTTTTGTTTCTAAACTTATATATCTTTGATACTTTTATGTACCTACATACCTTTTAATTTCTGGCAACACAAGGCATAAATTTAACTACCTATTACAAAAATATATTATTTTTAAGTTGTGAAATCACCCAAATCCAATAAGTATTTCTTGACTAAATTAACCAATTAGACTGCCGATATATAAATTATATTATATGAATAATAACACTTTTATAGTTAGTACACAGTTAAATATTTCTCAATGACAATACGCGCAAGACACATCCAAATAATTGTAACATATTCATCTATTATTTGGATCATGAATGCACAAATTAAAAATCAGTCAACAATTTGTTAAATTAAAGACTTTGTATCGAATTTAAACGCGATTTATTGATAATGTTCGTTGTGAAAACTTTACAGCAAGGTCACGTGTCTTCGCATGACCACGCTCATTATAAAGTGATCGAAATAACGGGGTAAAAAATATAAATAATAAATAGTGTTATATGGTATGAGAAAATAAAAAAGTTCAGCGGAAATTATTCGTGTAGTATTGAAAACGGCTATAGGTATTGCTTGACATGTCCAAATGATAATATCGAAAGTCCTCAAACGGGTGGTCAAACGACCCTTTTTTCGATTTTTGCTCAAGTCTAAAACCTTCACAAATAGATTTTCAAAACTACACTAATTATTTCCGCTGATAGTCCATTTTCTTCTTAATTTGCTCGAGCTCTAACTGCTCTAAGTCTTTAATTTCTTAATATATAATGCTCGCTTAATATGAAACACAAAATATAATACTATGTAAATAGATAAGACGCAAAGAAATAGTATCGATAATGGATAATGCAAGGAATAATTTAGAAAATGAGGGTCACTGAAAAACTTAAATAAAATAATTCAAAATCGAGCCCGATTGTAAAAAGTACTCACACACACAAACAAAACTAGATACTAATCTAAATCAAAAATTATTACACATAATAAAAATTCAAACAATCTATCATGTTTTAAAAACAATAATTCTATATGAGAACCTTTTGTGAGATAAATTAATATGATAAAGGTACTTTAACTAAGAGAACATAAATAGCATACACCAATTACATCTAAATTACTACAATGAACACACTACATAACTTAATCTATACATATAATAAAATCGTAGGAAAGTCAAAACTGTACATTGAATATTTTTTTAAAAGAATACATAATCCATGATCTATAATCGATATAGAAGCCAAAAACATAGTTTTTAGAATTTTTGTCTGTTTGTCTGTTTGTCTGTTTGTCTGTATGTTTGTCCAGGCTAATCTCGAAAAGTACTGCATAGATTGACTTCAAATTTTGCATGAATATTACTAACAGGTCGGGTGAGGCTTTTTTAAACATATTATCATGCTATCACCTCCGGGGGAGGAGCTGTGAACCTTTTTTTTTCTTACGTATTCCGTGTATTACGACAGCGTACAATCTAAAGACTCATGTTTAAATGTTGGTTTCGGGTAAGCCATGATATTATCTAGCTTTACACAATAAAAACTATGTCATTTACGTAATTTGGGCAGAGAATCAGTTTAATGAATTTATTAGTATACAAATTTGAAACAGCGCCATCTATGAGATTTCGTAAAAATCAAATCAATTTACATGTTAACACTACTGAACACAATGTTAAAAATTAATAATTTAAATATAATTATGTTATTTATTTATTTAACTCTTTAACCCATATCTTCCCTTCCCTATAAGGTGCGCTTATAATTCGTGTGAATATACTACATTTTTAAAAGTGAGGGTAGATGTTTATTATTTAAAGTCAAACTAGACACCATTACAGTTAATCTAATATTGATTGTGTTCATTGGTTACATTTTTAAAAATCTTCGTGTTTTAAAAATTCGATAACGAGGCGGGACTCGAACCAGCATTCTTTAGTGGTCGAATTTTTTCTATTCTTTATAAATTTATTGTTTATGAATTTATATTTATAAACAATAATACAAAAAGGTTAGTTCGTTGATAATTATTATTCCTTCATCATTTACATGTTGTAAGTAAAAATATACTTTGACTGTTAATACTTTTGTTCAGTATTTACCTGTATGATTATTGCTTGGTAATTAATATATTTTCATGTCGTATACCTAATTAAAAACATAAGTTTGATGTGAAACTAGCTGGATTTATTTTTACACACTCACAGTCTTATATTTTGTGTTAATGTTAAAATAGTATTAATAGTGTAAATCATAATATTTTTTCACAATTAAAAATATTTCCTTTTTTTGATGGTGTTGGCATCGAATTAAACCGCGCTGTCGTTTCGTTCACAAAAAGTGAAGTTATGAGGACCGAATATGTAGCCGCCTCAACTTACGGAAACGAGAGTAACCTGCGTTGTCTGTTAGTTATTGTATAGTCGAATTTAACGTTACATGGAAATTGGCATCTAATTATATGAATAATACTTAAGTATATTAAATCTGTAGAGGTCAATTCTGTACATGAAATATATTTCCTAAATAACTATCACGAGGTGATTAGGGATCGACACTGACGCCAAAAATTTTTGTCCGTCTGTCTGTCTGTATAACCGTTATAGAAACAAAAACTACTCGACGGATTTAAACGAAACTTGGTACAATTATTAGTATGAAAGAAATGTTCTCCATATTATATAAAAAATATCTCCCGACATCATAATTAATGTCTATCTTTTATGGTTGAGCTTAGGAGTTCAAAGCTTTCTGATTATATTTGTCTACTAGCTGTGCCCGCGACTTCGTCCGCGTGGAATAGTGACTATGGGACCTATGACCATGGGCTCAGGGTGGGGCAACAATAATTGTTTTTATTTTCATGCTTCCACTCCCACGCCCACTCCCAGGCCCACGCCAACGCCCACGCCCACTCCCCTTCACAATTGGTACCTACCAGATCAAAGCCAGGGTAAGCGCCCCACCCAGCCCCACCGTGGCTACGCCCATGCTGAATTACTACTTAACATACAATTATTGAGTAAATACGTACTACCATAAATAATTAAAAGAATTGTTATTAAAATTTCTTACTAAACTGAGCTAAAAAACTTACGTACCAACTTATTAAAGAAAATCAAGAAATGAAATGCCTAACCTATACCAAATAGTTACTACATAATATTGTAATTAAAAATTATGATTAGTATATAATATCGAAAATCAAAAAAGAAATGCCTAACTAATTCTACGTAAAATTTCTTTTAAATTATGTCATATTATTTTTTAGGAACCAGGGGGGGAGAGGAGCAAATTCTATTTCCTTCCTTTCTTAAATGGATGTTTTTAATAATGTATGGTGTAGCCACTGATCAGCTTAATCGATACTTAATTTTTATCAAATCCAGCAACAAATCCAAATTAGATGTTTCCTGTCTCACGCACGTAACTAAAGGCTGAAGAGAGAGAGAGGGAGCACGTAACTTAACCGTTTAGACGAAGAAAAGTGTATAGAAAAAGGAATAAATAATTTCATAAACTTCCCAACGATCTTTAAAAATAAATTATTATATCATTTTTTTCATTCCCACTTTTACCCCTATGTAGGTATAATAAGTGGATGAACCGATTTCGATACAATTTATCTAAGAACCAGCGCAGCCGCGGCGTCGGAAAATATGCTGCCTAACAAAAAAAAGCCGCATCTAATTCGGTTTACCTGTTAGCCAGCTACGGTGCCATAGACAGACACACACACACACACAGAAATACATAGCAGTCAAACACATAACACCCGTCTTTTTGCGTCGGGGGTTAAAAATATAATACGACATAATTTAAAGGACATTTTGTGTGGAAAATTTACCTATTAGAAGTAACCATAATGTTAATTTGACCCCGCCCCCCCTACTACCTCAGCTTACCCCCAAACCCTTGGGGAATTTTGATATGATCATCTGGACATGTAAAGGAATAACTGTAGCGTATAACAGATAAATTACGTTTTATCGTACACTGTACAGTGTACAATAGAATGCCTTAGCAAATGTTCGCCGTGATTACTTATAAATTGTCATAACTTTTTTATTTATGAACCGATTGACATGAAATAAACACTAACTGTTAAATGAAGATTACCACAATACATTAGTGAAAACCGCATTCAAATCGGATAAGCCGTTTCTGAGATTAGCGTGCACAAACATACAAAAAAATTTTTAACTACAGTTTTTATTTATTTTTATTTATTTATTTATTATACTTTATTGCATTGAAAATACATAAATACATATAACAAAGACAAAACTACAGAAAGAGCAAAGGGCGGCCTTATCGCTAGGTAGCGATATCTACCAGGCAACCCAACAATCAGAGGAAATTTAACAATGTGATGTGGGTGAGCAAAAATAAGGCAATACTAAGTTTTGGGTTCAAGATCGATTTAATAATAACACCTGCTAATTTTTTTCTACATATTTTCATTGTACAGACATCGCTTTTCCACAATTTTATTATATGTATTGATGATGATGATGATTGATGATTATAACACTCTCAGTCCGTTTTAACTTAATTTTTATTTACTCGCATCAGTGCCACCTAAAAAATCTTTATATCGAAATTCGAGCAAAGCTAAGAAAATGAGAAATAAGAGTTCTCAAGGATCGTTAGAGGTAAGAGGCTTACTATTGACCGAAAACAACATATTGTGTTATGCCGAGAACCTGAAACCGCTTCACAACGAGAATTGCGGCTCACAGCTGACCGCGAACGGCATGTACTATCCTGTGAGACCGAAACCTTCACTGAGAGGGTATAACGTCTCACAGCTGATCGCAAATGGCATATTTTATCTCGATAATCTGAAACTTTTACTCAATATGAAGACCGATTGACAAATGATAGGGTGCACCATAATATTATTCGATCTCTTGAAGATGAACATGAGCATAAGCAATGACTAGAGTAGGGACGCGAATATTACCATTATTTGAGACAAGTACGATTAATAAGTTTGTTTAATGAAAGATTAAGAATTGAAACTATTTGGTCTCTTGAAACGGACGAATAGCGAGAGGCCCGTCTTACTGTAGACAGATATCGACAGTCTTAATGACTTAAGAGGTAAACATAGAAGATCAATCTACGAATTCGGTGGTGTGGTCCGACAAATATAAAAGTGGGTTTGCTTATAACCTCACAATTGATTACAGATCATCTTCTGTATAGGCGATATTAACGTAGTATGTTCTTTTTGTAATGCTTTAAAGAGGAGTAAGGAGTCGGCTTTTGTTTGAAGATACACCAGAACCTTTGAAATTACTACTTTTAGAGGAACATGTGAAATCTAAACAGTTCTTAGACAATATTCGCTCTAATAGTAGTGCGTTTTAAATGATCCTTTGGTGCTCAACAATTATCAGAGGATCCTTTCATGCTTACTTTTAAGACACAAGGTCAAGTTTATCATTTGATAGGATCCCTTTTGCCTGAAGGCCAACCTAAGTTTCTTCAAATATATTTTGTATTCGACTACAACGAATAGTCGAATACAAGAAATCAATATTTCTCGAATTTAAAATATTAAAATTTTTCCTACAGTAGGGCGACGAATGTATTTTCGCATAGTAACGGAGGGGAACTCGCGGGGGGTCAAGTGACGCGGGCCACGTACCACAAACATGCTTAGTTTGTTGTACCGAGCGCGAAAGAAAGTCATCGTGTTTTTAGTAAAATTACTATGTAAACTAACGTAATTTAATACTTAGGTACATATTATATAATGATGCGCTCAAACTGTTAATCTACATTTAATTTAGATTATTATTTGAATTACTAAGTAATGTAGAATTTAAATCAATTTCATGTTTTCCTCAGATTTTCTATGTCCTCCGATTTTAAGATTTTCTTATCAGAGTATTCAATTTTAATGTAGTTTATTTTTATAAGAGACAATTAAGAACATTCAAAAATAAAGTGTCACGTATTTTTTTTTAAACGACGAATGACGAAAAACGACGTAATCGCGGACGAAGTCGCGGGCAACAGCTAGTCTCAAAATAATACTCTTCAAATCAGAACATAAAGCAACGAAATGGCATTTACCGTATTGTCAGTCTTCTGACGATAGCATTATGCTCATATACATATATGGAATAATCAAGGGAATAATATATTTGCCAAAAAAGCTTCTTATGGGTTAAGGGGCACATGCATTTCACTTTTAATTCACTGGTAGTCTAGGAGTCTGTTCTGGACAAAATAGTTAAGCCGAAGTTCTGCCAGACCCAGTATAGATTAATCTTTACTAATTAATGTTCACTGTTAGAGCACTGGTCCTTTTTTAGAATGCTATGATTCAAATATACCGGGTATATGTCGACTTATACTCAAGAGTTGATAATATTTTGTGACACTATATTTTCCATATGATTAAATAACACTAACTGTTAATTCAATTAGGACGAAATATTAAATTAAAAACATGTCTTAAAGTTAGAGATAAAAAAGTTATTGACAATAATTTTTCCCTAGAAATGGGAAGACAGTAAAGTTCTAATTAAAAATAAAAATGACTATATACAATAACGAATCTTCATATAGTAGAAATTCTTATAAAGAAAAACTCTAGTCGTATAGCTGCTTTCAACCGTAGGCAAAAAAAATAAAGAAAAACGCAAATCGCGTATTTCTTGTACGTAGCTGCATTGATCTTCATATTATATTATTAAAAATTCGCGTATTTACAACGTCCAAAATCGTATCCTAACATATTGGATAAACTTGACATTACTAAAAAACGTCATTTAGGTTTAGAAGGGCAAGGTGGCGCGGGTCGATGCGGGCGCGGCGCCGGTTCGTATACTTCGTCATACAAACACGCGTTAGAGTACGTTGCTTGCGCGTAATACTGGCTCGGTTCATTAATCTCACTGTAAATATTACTCGCGGTTTCGTTCACTTCGTCATACGCCGCATTACGAGACGTAGACGCCCCATAACCGTACCCCGAATACCCATATTGCCCCATATCCACATTCTGATACTTTAGCGCGGTGTAGTTTTTAGAATTTTCCAATTGCTCGCTGAAATTCCGCAACTTCTCCCCTTCGTCCTTTGGCACGTATATGTTCTTCTCGTAGTTGCTTGTCACTTTTGGTGTGGAATATTTAGTGTAATAGTCTTTAGTTTCCAATATGAACTGCTGCTGTTCAGGGTTTATGTCGAAATTATTGTAAACGGGAAAATCGTCTCTGTATTCGACGGCATTGGCACCCGATGTGGAAGGACCATTTTTATTGATCGCACTATTTGCGTAAATTACATCATAATTAGTGTTTTTCGATCTGAGATTCAACGATTCAGATATCCTATCATCTAGAGACATTTGTGCTAATGAGTTCGTTACGCTTAATTCTGAGAGAGCATCGCTATTTGAGTATGTATTTGTGAGAGTGCCATATGGTAGCGTGTTTAAACTAGAGCTAGCTGCGTTTTCGTATGTTTGTGAGTTTGAGAAATCATTACTTGAATATGTGCGAGTGTGAGATTCGTTGGTTTCGTGTGGAGTATTTGCTACGTTAATATCATAGTTGGGTCTTGTGCTATAGGTTTCGTTTGGTCTAGTTATGGGCCAAAACTGAGACGTATCGAAGGGATCGTTTCGTGTGTTGTTTTGATTGTTGCTAGGGGTCGCTAGAACATTGAGACTGTCTAGTGATTTAGCACCGTAGAGATTAGATTGTTGCTGCTGGCTCGTTGCATTAGACGAATAGGTTGGTAGGCTTTCTATGCTCTGTTGACCCCAATCGGCTTCATTACCTGATTAAAAATTGATAAATTTAATTACATTCGCTTAAAAATATTAAATAATATACCTGACGAAATACCGACACAGGATTATTTTACTTAAACATGATTTATATTAACAATTTTGTTCTATTATTAAAACTGAAACTAACAAAAATTAACTTACCAACTTCAGGTACATCGATAGGTTCATCAAGAATAGACACGTTTTGACTGACTGGTTTTTTGGCGGGTGTCGTGCGACTCGTCGATGGAGGAAGATCCAGGTCGATCAGGAGATCTTCTTTAACTACAATTAGAATGAATTTGTTAGGTTTAAAATTACACATTGATAGTAAAATGGTATTTATACAAAAGTTATTTATTAATCGTTCATCTCGTATTTTAGCCACTTTCAGAAAGTACTGTTGAGATGGAGCGGTGAGTAGTATTCGTAGTCGAGTATAAAAACGTTATATTTTTGATCCGCTTGTTGTTGTTGAATTGTTTATTGGCGCTGTTGCCGGCCCGCTGGTCACTAGCCAAATGAACACTATCGTGCGACGTTGCGCCGAATTACCTACTTTTGCATACACTACAGACTTATTCATGCAACTATTACTAACTTACCCTGATTCAAACTCCTCGATTGGTTATCCCTAGCTGCCCTTGCGATTCTTTCATTATGCTGTAGCGTTCTATCATTGATTAGTTTATTGTAGTTGAATTGCTTGTTGGCGCTGTTGCCGGCCCGCGTCGTTGAGGGCTGAGTGGACTCTATCGTGCGACGTTTGCGCAGAATCACTTCCGAATCGTCCGATGCGATGGGTATTTTCGATGGCGACGTTTGGGTGGAGTCTAAAAATTAATTTGATGATTATTTAAGATTTTAATTTTTCTTTTTTGTGACCATTCTTTGTTGTATAATGTTTTAGGTTTCTCAAATGTAAATAACATTTTCTAAGTTCAGAAACTTGACATTTTAACTTATTTTCCTTAAATGTCAAAGGCATAATTATTTTTATATAAGGCGGACGCGGATTTACAAATAGCGTAGGTACATACATATATTGCTCTCTGACCATTTCTTATCATCGAATAAAAGCCCATTTAAATAATTTTTACAGATAATTAATAGATTAGTCCGGATAAACAGATAGATAAAAATTGATCAAAAGTAAATTGGTGTTTTTATATCGTGTAGCGTATCTACTTGAGAACTTGAAAAAACTTATATCCCTCAATTTACAGTACTTGGTAATACATAATACATTCTAATATTTTTAGTTTTTTATAATATCATATTATTGAACACCTGTTTACTCGTATCGTTTCAAGTTCACAAGGCATTGCTATAAGTTGCACGTATCCTCCTGACCTTGTGTGATACGCGGCAAGGCTAATCCGCACCCAATTCATAATTAATATAACAAGAAGAAATAATCATATCCATGATTATTTCTTCTAATATTATAAAGCGAAAGTTTGTGAGGATGGATGTTTGTTACTCTTTCATGCAAATACTATTGAACCGATTACAATGAATTTTGGTATGTAGGTAGCTGAATACCCAGAATAAGACATAAGCTTAGGCTTTTTATCCCGGAGTTCCCACAGGAACGTGACTATGCGGGGTTTTCTTTGAAAACGCGGGCGAAGCCGCGGGTGGAAATCTAGTTTACTATATTTTTCTTTTGGTTTCTATTTATTTAGTGATTATTATCGGTACTTTATTTGTTTTAAACGAAGTTATGGGTGTAACGTAAAACAAACAATGAATAATTTATTTTGATATACAAGCGTTATTTCCACTTAGTCACCGATTGTGAATTTTAATGTTAATGTATTTATATTTTATACCACGTGCGTTATAGTAAAATTGTATAGCTTGCTATCCGTCCTTGTTAATTGTTTGGGTACATTTTAAATCTCGAGTATATTGCGCACATTGTAGACCATAACTTCAAAATATTATGTAAAAAATGTGAAAGACAGATGAACTTTTACTTGACTATAACAAAAGTAGGTACAGATGCGTTAATATTTGAACAATATATTGATGGACTATTGTTTCCTACATTACAATATCTCATACAAATCCCACGAGTTTACCTTAAAGACTATATAGATATATTGGTAGAAGATATCATTATGTCATGTAGATTAAAAGTCAGTTTTAAATTTATAATGAAAAAAAGAACGCAAAAAAATTACAAAATTGACTTTTATACGTGATAGTGAAACTATGACGCATACGACACTCCTGCGTCGCCATATACGTAAATACGATAATGAACCTTACATAATAGCCTCGTGCGTTTCATATTAACTAAGTTATATGCATGCGGTTTGATTAACATAGATCAGAGATCTTTATGCAAACAATTATAATCTTGGAATTGTATGTTACGATGTATTATAAGATAATAAATAGTATAGCTAAGTTATTACTTTTCCCAATTTTTAATCATTAGCTTTTACCTACAAAAAAATATGGTTAAATTTTAAATTTTAATATGTTAACATGTTAAAATCCGTAAGCGCAACAAATCCTACGCAATACATATAAATACGTCTTAAAAGTCAAAAACTTTATAAACAAGGTTACTTACGCCTTCTGCTAGGTGATAGAGTTTGAGCTTTTTTCGTTACTGCAACATTTTTGTTCTTTGCCACAGTTACAATAGTGCTGAAAAAAAAAACACAGTTTCAGTATCACTATGCATTTAAATTTATTATTGATGCAAATCTTTTAGATCAAGAGCCCACGACGGCCAGACTTTCCTTTCTTTCGGAAAGTTGAAAGTTTCTCTGTATATGTCTCCTATACAGATAAGAACGACCAGCGACTATCAAGTTTGGGTTGTGGTTACTTTGGCAGGAAACAGGTAGTAAGGGTGTATAAAATTGTACCTAACTTTCATTATAGTTTAAAGCTAAATTTTATATATGTTACTTGGGGACCTATAAAAAGACATTACCTTAAGAGCCAGACTGTTTTCATGGTTCTTACATCTAGCCAGACACATTTAAAAAATAACTAACATATCATCAAATTCACATAACTACCTAAAAGCGTAACAAATGTGAAATAACCCACTAAAACATTAGTTAACTATAATTATTAAAAAAAT
>CAJQZN010024424.1:0-24489 GCA_907164685.1 Colias eurytheme | reverse complement strand
GTAAACAAAGAAATCTGTAAACAGACAGAGAGTTTAATTTAGTGTGTTTTGTTTAGAAAATTGGTAATTCTTACATAGGTCATTTTAGATTAAGGGCCGATTTTTCAATCCATGCAGGTTAAAACTTATTCGCCCAATAAAGTTTTACACGATAACATTAAAATGTCACCCGTAAAATTCGACGAATAAGTATTGAAAAATCAGCCCTAATATAATTGTTATTATTGAATTATAAAATACAAATAGGTACCTTTATGAAGCTTATTGTAATAGTTTTTTTATTCATAAAAAAACCATTATTAATTTTATACCCAACGCCGCTAAAGAAGTTTTCACTTCAATAACAGCAGATATATCTACCTATATTTAATAACTGCTTATGATAGTTTCTCTTGGTCTTTATTTTATTTTGCTGAAGCAATCATTCATTATTGGCCAGACGGAAAATCGAGACAAAGAACCATTCTACGAGATATGAAACAGATACTTGTAAAACACTTTATCCAGACATTATCTGTAGGAAATTTTATGAATCATCCAACACTAAATGTAATATTTACTCAAATTAGAGAAGAATAAAAATATCTATGGCTAAGAAAAATGCAGTTCCATCAAATTAAAAGAAATGAGAAGCAAAACTTATATGTAGTTAGGTAACGTAAAATAATGCAAATTCAATGCCGAAAAATGATAATCATTAATTGATAAGAATTTTTAAATAATTTAAAGACGCTAATAATATTAATATTCTCTTCTTTTTTATCATATAATTCGGGTCGTCAATTAGCCGAAACATGGTCTCCATCTCACTTGTATTAATTGATCAAAAATAGCGCTAAATTGTGGACACAACTAATAACTTCATCCATGAGATATGAGTCATGTAAGTTGTAGATCAATGGAGTCTTTCCATAGTTCTAAAAAGTAATAAGTGATGGCTATATTTAGAAGTGGATTTATTAGAGATTGACTAGACTTCTGCCATTTTAAAATACTTCAATCTTTTACTTCATGCGATGAGAATTATTTTTTCACTTTAGTTTTATGACAACACTAGCTGCGCCCCGCGGTTTCATGTGGCTCGTGGTTCGCGTGGCTCGTGGTTTCGCGTGGCTCCGCTCCTATTGGTCTATAGGTCTATATAGCCTATAGCCTTCGTCGATAAATGGGCTATCTAACACCGTAAAAATTTATCAAATCGGACCAGTAGTTCCTGAGCTTAGCGCGTTCAAACAAACAAACAAACTCTTCAGCTTTATAATATTAGTATATAGACTAATATCGAGTTTATTTACCTCAATCATCTGTGATACGGTAAATGGTAATTAATATTATGTACCTATAATATCTCGCGTAGGTATTTCTAAACGGATGTTTGATAATGTTATGCAGAAATATTGATGTTGGCCAGCTGTTTACGATAGTAGATCAATAACTCTGCCTATTAATTATAAATCAATGTGTGCGTGTACGTTTTTGTAAATTATCTTCTCTTTTGCATTAAATATCTGAGATGAATTTTAGCAAAGATGTAGATAAATAGCTGAATTTTTAGGGTTTTAGGAATTGGGGTGTCAACTTCTATACTATAGGTACTAATATTATAAAGCTGAAGAGTTTGTTTGTTTGAACGCGCTAATCTCAGCAACTACTGGTCCGATTTGAAAAATTCTTTCGATGTTAGATAGCCCATTTATCGAGGAAGACTATAGGCGAGGAAGACTATATATTTCATCACGCTAAGACCAACAGGAGCGGAGTAATGCCGGTAAAACCGCAGGGCACAGCTAGTTATAAATAATATTAATTACCATTTACAGATGATTGAGGTAAATAAACTCGATATTAGTCGTTATTTACGATTTTATTCAATACTAAATAGTTGCACGCTTCGGTTCCTCACGAGCAGATACATTTTTTTATTTATTATAAATGTAATTTTATATTGAATTCTCCTAATCTTGTTTGTCTTAACATATCCAACAAAAAAACTTAAGACGACTTTCTTATTGGAAATTTCAAATTAATATTATATTAGGTATGATCTTTCTTCTAAGAACTATATATCTAACTATTTCAAGTATTTATTACATGACTACATAGTATAAAACAAAGTCGCTTTCTCTGTCCCTATGTCGCTATGTAAGCTTAAATCTTTAAAACTACGCAACGGATTTTGATGCGGTTATTTTAATAGATAGAGTGATTCAAGAGGAAGGTTTTAGTATATAATTTATTATGTTTTAGACAAAGCGGGCGAAGCCGCGGGCGGAAAGCTAGTTGTCAATAAAATATGGAACTTTAACAATATGTGAATCAGAATGTGAATCCTCTTAACGCAGCAGTCTTTCATTGTTTTTAGAATATAAACTTAACCACATTCACTTGTTTCGAAACCACAAAATTTACCTATGTCTATCGCCTCTGTATAGTATGTTCGTAATAAGCATTAAATAAAAACACTATTATAATATTTTTATATTGCTGACTCTAAAATTGTATTTATTTGGAAATATATTGTTCACGCAGACTCTACTATTATATTTATTTGTGAATATATGGTTCACATACTTGTTTTTATTTATGGTATCATAACGAGCGGTTATATTGTAGCTAATTGAAATTTGGCCTATATTAAATGATTCTGTTATTAGTCTGTTAAAGGCAAACGGATTAATTTTGCTAACGATACTCTTTGATGTTAATCTTTCGAAGAACTCGGAATTGTTAGTGATGTTTATTTTTCATTGAAATCTTAATTAGAATTTCGTTCGTGATTAGAATTGTATTATATATTTAGTAGTTAGTTACTAGCTGACCGAATCATTGTTCTGCCTTACCGTTATCATTAAGGACTATTTAAAAAATATATGTTTGCTGATTCTCAGAACTACCCGATATGCACATAAAAATTTAATAAAAATCAGTCCACTCATTTCGGAGTAGTTGGTAGATAACGAACACACAGAACAATAAAATATTATATAAATAGTAGAGATTATGTTTGGAATACATTATTATGAATTATTAATATTATTTGTCATTCTATTATTTTAACCGACATATCTTAGGTCTATCTTTGG
Organism: Colias eurytheme; assembly: GCA_907164685.1. Classification (NCBI taxonomy): domain Eukaryota; kingdom Metazoa; phylum Arthropoda; class Insecta; order Lepidoptera; family Pieridae; genus Colias; species Colias eurytheme. Next base: position 21,406 of record CAJQZN010024424.1, on the reverse strand, counting down.
CGATAGGCCAATAGCTGTAGTGTTACAAAAAAATAAGAAGTCCCATTTTTTATCCTAAACATAATATTATAATACTTATTTATAATTTTATTTTGGGCTGAAATGGAACACTTTTTCTATATTATTAATAAGTACTTTGTTTCAGATCTTTATGAACAAGAGGTACCACGTTAAGAGATAAACAAAGAATGGTTGGAAATGAATCGTACAAACCCAACGGCGAGGCGCACATCGAAAACGGCAACGATCTCAAACATGATATAGACAAAATTAATTCATTGAAATCAAAAGAAAACAATGAAATCGTAGCCCATTACCTTAATGAAGGTGTACCCCCCGTGGAAAGGGTGAAGTTCGAAGGTTTAGATGATGATAGTATTTATTCACACGAGACTGATGAAGATAAACTGCCGCCAATTCCCGATGGTGGCTGGGGATGGGTCGTGGTATTCGCCGCTTTCCTCGTCTCAGCCTGTGCTGATGGCCTTGCGTATTCCTTTGGTATTCTACACGAGGAATTCACCAACTACTTCGAAGCATCCCAGTCGAAAACCTCATTGATAGGAAGCTTATTTATTTCTATTCCACTTATTTCTGGACCTATTATGAGTGCGTTGGTTGATAGATATGGATGCAGAACGATGACTATGATAGCTGGAGTATTATCAACGATCGGATTCCTACTTGCTGCTATTAGTGATTCAATTGTTATGTTGTGCTTTACATTAGGAACATTGAGCGGTCTTGCCATGGGTATTTTGTATGTCACTTCTGTCGTCTCTGTCGCTTTTTGGTTCGACAAAAGACGGACTCTTGCCGTATCGTTGGCCTCGTGTGGTATCGGTTTTGGTACCCTTATATACTCGCCCCTAACTAATTTCTTCATTGAGTTATATGATTGGAGAAATACTCTAGTACTTTTAGCTGGAACTATATTGAATATGTGCGTTTGTGGCGCTCTAATGAGAGATCCAGATTGGTTAATTATAAAAGAAGCGCGTGAGAGGAAACAAGCTAAGTCACAAAGATCGAGAAGAACTTCAAGTGCTGGGTCTATTTCGTCAAAATCATTAGGAGGAGAATCTGCCTTTTTGAGTGCTGATGAATTGAATGATTTATTGAAAAGTGGTCAAAGCCCGGAATATATTTTAGCAACGCTTACTACCACTTTAGCTGAAGCAGAACAGTTGGAAGCTACAACACAAATGAATGCGGAACAATCTCGCAAACGAACGCATTCTGCTATACAACTACCTACATTCATACAAAGGCATGATGAGGTAAACTTTTATTTTCCTACGATTTTATTTCAAATTTTTTATATGTTATTATTATTATTTAATTTATAACTAGTCAGTGAGTGTTTATTACTTAATTTAACATTTAAAATTATTTCACAGGTACCAACAGAGGTTATAGAGAAGCTGATGAGCAATAAACGTCTTTACAACATAATTCTACAAAACTATCCGCATTTAATTACCCGGCGTCGTTCTGAAGTAAATCTCCACGTCGATAATGTTGATACATCAAATTTACCTGAACCAGCAACAATGAAAGTCACTGTAATAGCTAAGAGACCGAAACAGCCAGAAGATGCTAGTAAAACTAAGAAATCAACTGACGTCACCGATAGCGCTGATAAGACTAAACCTCAAGAAGATTCTCATACGCTTAAGCATAATTCTAGATCTGAAACGAAAATGTCGTCTACCCATCATGGGAAAGATCATAGTCATTTAAAACCGGAAATTAAACATGCACATCATAAGGAGCAACTGAGACAAGTACCAACTACAGCAAGTTGGTTGTCCAGGCAGATCTATACTGACCATCACTACTTACGAGATATGCCCCTAATGAAAAGTACAATTATGCATCGAGGTGCTATGATGAATATACCTAGGTACAAGCTTAGGGCGTCGTCATTGCCTGATATTTATAAAAATTCATCGTGGTCCATATATTCTTATTATTCGGATGATGAAAGGGTAAATACTCAACATTAGTTATCAATGTCAATATATTCAAGATTTTTTTTTTATCGAACGAAAATTAAACATGTTTTTTCTTTCAGAAATGGTACGACAGAGTGCTGGATACCATCAAATCGACGTTTGACATGAGAATGTTCGTGGAGTTCCATTTCATAATGTTCAACATTGGCTCACTCATTTTGTTCGTCTGGGCGATTATTCCTTACTTCTTCTTGAAGTCCTATATGACGACAGTGGACATGGAAGGTGGAGCTATGATGATCAGCATTATTGGGATAGCCAGCGGTGTTGGAATCGTAAGTTTATTAATTACTAGCTGCTCCGCGCGGTTTCACCCCCGCGGCTCCACCCCTGTTGGTCGTAGCGTGATGATATATAGCCTATAACCTTCCTCGATAAATGAGCTATCTAACACCGAAAGAATTTTTCAAATCGGACCAGTAGTTCCCGAGATTAGCGCGTTCAAACAAACAAACAAACAAACTCTTCAGCTTTATAATATTAGTATAGATTTCTCAACAAAAATTCTAGATTCGTGCAAATTGTCAGAACTAAAGCTAACAGCTTTTAGCATTCAAACAAAAAAGAAATATCAAAATCGGTTATTCAGTGGAAAGATCTTCCACCTTTTTTGAAGTCGGAGTGAAACTTATAATTTATTTTATTTATTACACTTTACTATGCTAGTTATACAAAGCTAAACTAGCACAGAGGGCGGCCTATTATTTATCTATAATGATATGTATCCATTTGTTATGATCTATATTATGTGTAATCTCACCGTCTTTGAGAACTACTTAATTTATTTTTCCATGATGATAAGAGAGTCTTATAAGATTAAGTTGTATGTGAAAATAGGTACGAAACTTATCTTATCAAAATATATTTAGATGAAGGTTTGAAGGCATTGTTTGTGCAGAACTATTGTTATTGTTGTAATAGAACCTTGTATAATTGTATGAATCAAATTAATTATATAACATGCATATATACGAAATGAGTGATTATATTTTAGATTATTTTCAATAGAAAAGTAATATTCAACTAGCTAGAGCGCACCGATTCACTCGTGTCACGTGTGGTATCTGGGTAAAAAAAGACCTCATCTAAGTATACTATAACCTATCTCTATATAAAATTTCTTCTAATCAACTGTTTTTGCGTAAAAGTTTTACAAACATAATAATATGTCTACATCCATCCATCCTTACATTCTTTCACGTTCATAATATTAGTTACTAGCTTTCCGCCCGCGGCTTCGCCCGCTTTGTCTAAAACATAATAAATTATATACTCAAACCTTCCTCTTGAATCACTCTATCTATTAAAAAAACCGCATCAAAATCCGTTGCGTAGTTTTAAAGATTTAAGCATACATAGGGACAGAGAAAGCGACTTTGTTTTTTACTATGTAGTGATGATACATCTGACGTCATTTTCTAAACTCAATAATGTAATAAGAATACAAAAATTTAATTAAACTGTTACTTTATTCAGGTCGGCCTTGGCTGGGCTGGCGACCAACCCTGGATCAACGTCACAAAGACCTACGCCATTTGTCTGATCGTCTGCGGCATCTCCGTGGCTGCTTATCCCCTCTTCATCACGAATTATTGGGGCCTTGTGGTCATCTCCACGATTTTCGGCCTTTCCTACGCAAGCTCGTATTCCTACACTCCTGCTATATTGATGGAACTTATGCCAATAGACTATTTCACTATTGCATATGGTTTTATTTTGTTGAGTCAGGGTGTTGGACATTTGATTGGCCCGCCGCTTGGAGGTAAGCTATTGATTACTAGAATAGATTACTTTGATTAATTATATCAGGTAATTATGTTGTGTAAAACGCTAATAAAAATTTAGTTCTAATTCTTCCGTTACTATTGTGTTTTATACTGTATATTATACTAGATATAGCTTAAATTTCCACATTACCTGTATCCTGGAAAACGCGCTGGAATCGGAACTGCTCCCGTCCGGAATTTCCGCGAGCCTCAGCTCGTTCTCCGATTCCGTGTCTAATCCGTTTGTAGCCACGAACGCTTCTTATTATTTATCGTAACTGAGATATAAACTTTCCTATCCTCCAAATTGGATAGAACTGTAGATGGAAAATATTTATTAAAATCAATTCAGTAGCTAAAGATTCCATAGCGGATCAACGACATGATATTTTTATCGAGATAACACTATATTAGATAGTGCATTTTCCTCTTATTTTTGATATGATAAAATTTGGTTTTATCATCAGATGCATCTTGCTTTATAGTTACAAGTTTAATATTTAGTTTTATAGCATTCAATTCATCATCATCATCAGCCCATTATGTTCCCACTGCAGGGACACGGGCCTTCTATAGGGGATCAGGTCATAATCCAGCAATCAATCTCTTTAGTCTTTATACCTACTTAAATAACTTTCAGACATACTATTTTATTTATATTCTTTAAACCAGCTTTCCGCCCGTGGCTTCACCCGCTTTGTCTATAACCTAATAAATTACATACTAAAACCCTCCTCTTGAACCACTCTTATAAAAAAACCACATCAAAATCTGTTTCGTGGTTTTAAAGATTTAAGCATACATAGGGACGGAGAAAGCGACTTTGTTTTATACTATGTAGTGATTTCTCATTAGCAAATTGCTTTATCCAGGGCTCCTCTATGACGTCACTGGAAGCTGGGAGCTAACCTTCTACGCGGGAGGAGTATGGCTTGTCATATCAGGAATCAGTATTGGAATCATCCCCTACACTAAGAACAGGCGGATCTGGGGCTCCGGGGCTCTCTTGAAGGACACAGAGGAAGGAGAGAGTAAACACTCGGTGAAAGTGTAAATAAATGTTTTATGTGGTCTATTTTGTTTTATTTTATACTGTTTACGTTAATGTTATTTATGTAAAAGTGAATATAAAAAAATATTACTTCGTATGAATAAGTCGTAGCAATGAAAAATGTAGTAAAAGCTATGTGTTAAAAACAGCGTTGATTCTATTAGTGTAATGCCTCCCTCTTTCTCTCACATCTTAAATTAAACTATAGTCTGCACTCGTACCTAAATAGAATTTACATGATTTTTACATTGAGTCGTCATGTCGTTTGTATTTTAGTGTTTCCTTCATCATCATGATACGTAAAATATCGCATTTGATGTATTACAATGCTAATTTGTTTTTGTTCGTAAAATATATAGGATGTAATTTGTAAATAAGTTCTTTAAAAACTCACACCTCTTTGAATCAACAGTTTCCTCATACCTGACGCATTATACTTATATCTACGTATATAGGCATATTATTTATTAAATCTGAATCCCTAAATAAAGAAATTACATAGGTACTCTACAGTTTTCCAAATTTCGACAATAATTCGCCAGTTCCAATTAACCTTTAATTCACATATAGAGATAAAATTGGTGACATAAAATTGAATATAGGGCAATGTCTGGCGCCTCCCAGTCACAATAAAACCCAACCTACCAAGATTTATTAGCTCTAATGCCTTAATAAAACATCTGACGTCATTAGGCGTCACGGCGTGACAATATTTATTTTTGTATTAGAAAATAGACGACGGTGATAATTTTGTTATAAAATCGTCTGTACCGTAATAATCATAATATAGTAGTCGTGAACTTTGAATATTCTATTTTTCCATTCAGTTTATGACGCGTAGCGACGTTCTATTTTTAACAGACACTCAAAAATTGTAAAATAATCACAATTTTTTTATTATTTTAAATGCGTATGTATGTACACATGTCTTTGATATTATGTTTCTAGACCTTGTCACACCAAAGCGGCTAAAGTGATTTAACTCATGAACAATTTTCTGATGAATGTGATCTTGTACACCATAAAATCGTGGTCGCAAAATAGATTTTATGTTAAGAAATTAAACGGTTAATGGTTTGACATAGTGCAGTATAAATTCCACGCAAAGCCGCAGGTGGAAATAAGTCTAATAATACTTAATACGTAATAGTAATGGTAAGTAGGTACCTACAAGGAAATATAAAAATACACATTTAATGCCTTAATAGAGTAGAATATTTTTTATTTATTTCAAGCTACGTAGGTAAATCGAGGCTGCCTATAATTGGAAATTAGTAGCATGTTATTTTACCTTAAATATTTTAACGTAAGGTAACTGGAAAGCCTCATAATTCCAATGATATTTTACAATATTGCAAATTAAAACGTGAAAAGGAGAGAAATCTTTGCAAATGGTATAATAGATATTATTTGGATGTTCTATGTAGGTATTATATGGGAAAAATAACACAGAAAATCGAGAAGTAGATAAAGTCATACTCATAATATATTGTTATTGATCACTATACAAGTGTAAGTGCTTGAATATAAACTGCTTTCAGTTCACGTGCAACATAATAACATGTGCGAAAGGTGCGAATAGACAACAATTAAAAAAAAAAGTGTGTGCGTGTAACCTTTACGCGCGATTGAAGTAAAACGCACATGTCAATATAACCTTGTTATTGAATATTATAAAATGTCGCAATTGTCAGAAAATTTATTTTTAATTTACTTATTTTAAAAGTAATAAATAAACAAGTATATTTAGAGATTTTCAAAAAAATTTGCAATTTAAAATAATGTTTTTAAAACTGTTGAATTTTTCATTCACTTTGCTATTCACAATTGATCCGTTTGAAAATTTGAAAATGAATAATCCTAATTGATTATGATATTTGCCACTAGCTGGCGTATAAGTCAAGAAGCGTGTAGTATATGACATATACTTACAACCAATCAGAATTATTATTTTTAAATGGCGGAAACTACACAGCGTTACTTCCGTCAGAAAAAAAATCTGAGTTACTCCCTAGTCGCGCCTAAAGAAGTTTTACTTCAATTAATGTTTGTTGAGCTTCTGTTCTTGCACTAAAGAATTAAATTTTCCTTCGAAAGGAATTTATAAGGTGTTACGTGTTAGTTACCTTCGGGTTGTTAATAAATAAAACACAAATAACTTTATACAACTTTATTATGAAGAGACAACAATTGATAAGTCAAGTCAACAATTTTAACACAAAATTAAGTATTTATAATAGTGGGTAGGTATTGTGACAGCGGCATTAATATTGATATAAAACAGGCCACGAATGTTCTAAGGAAATCAAATCTATACATATAATAAATCTGTAGAAGGGTCAATTCTGTACATTGAAAATATTGAAAAAATAAATAGCAGGGGGTGTTACTGGATCGATACCAAACCCAAATATGTGATTAAAAAAATTTTTGTCTGTCTGTCTGTCTGTATGTGAAGACATCACGTGAAAACTAACGGTTCGATTTCGATGAAACTTGGTATAATTATACCTCATTATCCTGGGCGTAAAATAGGATACTTTTTATCCTGAAAAAATACGAAGAAAAAAAATAATCTTAATTTTTCAGTTTTATCCATAGACGTTGTTCTGTAGAACAGCGAACACACGTTGGGTATTATTATAGGCCTAGCCGTATTTGAGTCCAATAGATATTTATAAGATGTTACTGTCAGAGTTACTCAAAATGGAGAAATAAACCATCCACGCGAAGACCGACATCCGCGCGGACGGAGTCGCGGGCGGAAGCTAGTTTGAAATAAGGAGGATAATTTTGCTTGAATTCACAAGATAGATGTAAATAATGTACATGTACTATTAAATATGTATATAAATTTGTTGGTAAACCATTTTATAATGCCACTTTCACACTAAATAATATTAAAAATTAGCAACGGTAAATCCTAACAATTTTTCTTTCTTTAACACCAAAAAGTACTTATAAAGTAATACATTACGATATTATATTTAACTTAGTGATGAATTTACTAAAATAAAAATCTTTCCCGCCAACACACTTCAAATTTTCCCGCGTTTTTTTATTACGAAATAGATAATATTCATTACCGCATCACAGACACTTTATGATTTCACGGCTAATTTAAAAAGATTCAAATAAGCAATTAAATTGTATTCGACTATTAAATAAAATATTATTTCTTAGAGTTTTTATTAGAGTCGATAGATACTTGAAATTCATACATGTTTGAATCAAGAACAAATTCAAATATTTTTATCTTATGCACAATTTTAAGTCAAAATGTTTTAAAGTAATTTTGTTATCTTCAAATCAAATACATATTGAGATATAATTTTACAATGATTGAACTTTATTATTTTTTATCAAGCAACACTGGTCATGAGTATTTTTCTGTGAAACCGAATCTAAAAATATCTTAAATAAGCTAAAGTAAACTCATTATTTAATGAAAGCAAAACAACAATAATTAAACTTATAAGTATAACAGTCGACGAATTTTAACAAATATTTGGATTTAACGAAATAATGACTAGTAAACACATCTTATTAGTTATTACTTAAACAATTATTACATTTAAGTACTGAAAACACCATGAATAAAGAAAAAAAATTATCTTACAATTAATACAAATGTTATTGGCTTGATAGAATTATTGGCACATCAATGTGGACAAATTTAATTAAAAATGTATACAACAGACAAACTATAAATTAATCTGGATAACTACACAATATTATTTAAAAAAAACTTAATAAACATGAAAATAATTTAGGTAGGTATTAATTACGATAATTGCATTCCATTAAATTTAATATCACGTAAAATATAATATGAGCTTAGGGTAAGATAAAATGCAATACCATGACTTATACTAATTAATGATTAGTATAGAAAAAACGCACCGAATTCTCGATCGAAAATTTCGATCTAATTTGATAATACCATTAAATCTGAATATAAACGCGAAGTGGTTTAAAATTATTATTATGAATCTGTGGTTGAAGTTACGGGTTGAAGTAAGTCAAGCTTTGATATGGTTTTCGTTCTAAAACTGTTAAGTAATTGATTATATACCACCCTATTCAAAATATTTTAAACACAACCAAATTTTATAATTAATTGTTCCTTAATTCAGTACGAATAAGTAAATAAAAATTAACAAAAAAATATTTTTTATTATCATAAATACGACTTGATTTGCGATTAAAAAAAGCTTATAAACAAATGAGAACAGAACTCAAAAACTTTCGTCTTTATCTTAGATGAAGAAAAATACCCTTATTAGACACATATTATAATGTAGACAATTTCCACTACAATGTAACATAAAAATAAATATCTATCATTCGACTTGAGACAACAATTAAACACTGAAGAAAAATATACAATTATATTTTAATAATTACTAATCTCTAAATTACACATTGAACAGTCATCTAACATTTATATAATACTGATAAATTAATATACAAATTATATAATATTAAATACTCATACTGAAGTTTTACGCATTTTGTAGATTTGAAGAGGTAGATAGAGACCATAGAATTAACTTTTATCATTACATAACTATCTATCATAAGAATTTTATAATTTGCAATAAAAGGGAAGACAAACATACATTTAGGCGGGCTACTCACATAAATGCAGCAGGGGCAGCAGGGGCAGCAGGGGCAAGCAGTTTACACCCTTAATTGGCTCCTTAATTGTGATGAGTATTATAGGCAAGCAGGGGCAATTTACAGAACAGGTGAAATTGCTCCCACAGCCGTGCATCCGAGATTGCCCCTGCGGCAGGTGTGTGAGTAATCCGCTTTATTATATACAAATTGAAAAATAAATATAAGGGTAAGAGTAATGTTAAGAAATCGTGCACAAATATAATATTGGATCGTGGAAAATATAATTATTTATATTAAATGTAACATTCTTATATTATTATATAACAAGTTTATAGTAATCTGTTTATCCATAAGAACTTTTTACATAAGCGTCAGACACAACACACAACCAAGACGTTGTGTATATCATAAGACGGCCCAGCGTTGGGAGTGTTTAAGTTTTGCTAGTGGGCCTAGCTTTTTATCTGGGCTAAATAAATGAGTGAGAATAGAAACATTTCTTCAAGTTTTAATAACTTATTTTTAAAGATCAAAGTTGGTGTAGTCTTACGATGTTTGGACTGATTTTCAAAGCTGAACACGAAAAATTAAATTAATATTTATGAATCTCTGGGGCAACAATTACAATTTCAATGTATTTTTTTCTGTTTTTTATTGCTTGAAAATACCTAGATTATAAATAATAATTTAAAAAAAAAGTTACACTTATACGAAATAATACTATCACAACGCTTGGGAGATATGTAAAGAATCGCTTTCGAAGTAGGTTAAAACTAAACTAAAAACACTAGGCCCACGCGAGGTGCCATAAGCCCCTAACAATAACATTAACAGCTATAAACGACATAGAAAAGACGTAGAAAAGGCCTAAGACAGCTATTCTCACTTGAAATCACGTTAGGTTCAACAATCAACATTTCTACATTCATACACAAAGGTGGTTTTTCATTTTAGGCGGCTGAAATGCCGTATTGTTAAGCTAAGTTTTTCATACCGGTAACAATGACAATTTACCTTTATTTGCCAATTTTTATATTTTATTCATTAGCTCAAGGGTATTTTTATATGTTCATATTAAATTGATAAACAGATATAAAGTTCTCTTTTTAGAATTGAGTTAACAAGTATTAATTATCTGTTTCTTTAAGCTCAATTTAAACCAACCATTCACGAAGCGACCGATGTGCGCTGTTAGAATGTTTATTTTCAGAGAAATGTATTGTAAATAACAGGATATTAATTGTATAATCTATACATGAAACATTTTTAATTCCGATAATGTGTGAACCTAAATAGTTTCAATAAATTCAGTAGAGTTCAGTAGAAAAAATAAATTATTTCTTTAGTACTGTAAATTGTAATATAGTGTATGGTCGCAAGTCGCAACGTGAATAGCACACATTTTTTAATAAAGAATTTCCATATTTTAAACTCTAGTTAACAAGAGTATAAAAACATGTAACAGAGTTAACAAATATGATATTTACGGATTTAGTTATTAAATTTAGAAATTCACATAAGAATAGATTCATTCATAAGTATGTTTTTCTTAGTCTAAAGCGAAACGTTAGAATTTGTTTTGGACTGTTTACTGTAGGTAATAAAGTTTAAAATCATCTGAAATAGTTTAGGTTATATATTGTTAAAGCACCTGTTAATAAGTGTTTGGTAGGTAGCTAACATTTAACATACACCTCTTATTATTATAGTAATAATATCATTTTTTATTAGCTAAGAACTAAAATAGAAGTTATGAAACTGAAGAAATATCCGATTGTCAACGCGAAATAAACTGTAGTCTATTAAATTAATTTAGTTTATGGTTAAGGACCTGTGTAAAATCATATATAAAATACTGTGTGTTTGTACTTTTTATATCTATACTAATATATAACTACTTATAAGATTATTTGATGGTGGTTTTTTCTTTTGGTACCTAGGTAATTGAATTGACTTCAATTTAAACACGCCCATTCAAGGCGCGATAAAACCTCATAAGTTAATCAAAGCGTGAATAGACATGCCAAGAAACTGATACAGAGTAGAAAAATAAATATTGGAAAATATTAATATGTAATTAACATTATTTTAATACTTTTAACATTATAATATAATTTAATATCTTTTTACAAGAAATAAGTTAGGTAAGCTACTTAATTCTGAGATTTAACATTGATTTTATTTGAGTTTAACTCAGCATTGAGTGCAATTTAATAACAAACTTTTAAAATTGACATTGAGCAAGTACAGGGGTAACAAAATTCGTGAGCAAAGTTTTTACACCTACAAGAGAAAACTTTCCAAAATTAAAGGGCAAACACTTATTAGCATTTTTATATAGGTATTAGTCCTTTGCGTAGACTAAATAATTAAATGCTAATTAAGAAACAGTCACATTAAGTATTGTAAAGCTAATACGTATTATAATAATAATTAATTTGCATGTAAATAATGTTTATTATATCTAGTTTTTGGCGATTTGATATTTATTTTTATACTCGAATGAGCAATGAAGCTAAGATGTTATGATGTGATGTATCATGCTTCCGATACCTACATTTAATTATTTGAAAATATAATTTTTAAGTTTATTTTTAAATTTAATATTTCACAAAATATTAATAAGGGATTTATACAAATGCCATATTTAAGTACAAGGTTCGATACTGACAGCAAGATTGTTCAACATAAATGAATAGTGATAAACAATATGAATAGAGTTTGCTGGCTTTACAAACTACGCTAAAAACAAGTTACAAACATAAAAAAATGTCACAGACATGTTTGTTTCATTGTCGTTGCTGGCTGTAGATACATAATGAAAAGAAAAAATATAGATAAGTTCTGCACAGTATGAAGGCAGTCCTGATAAATTAAAAAAAAAACAGTTCACAGAAAAGACACCACCCGACCAAAACCAACTAATATCTATCGCTCATCAGTTAGCTCTCAAAGGTGCTAAAGCAACCAACAACCCAGTGCAGCCAGCAGGGGCTCTTATTTCCAGACAGATTACGCAGTGACTTGAACTGACTGGCAAATTCATATTATACCATCATTAACCATGGCATATTGCGATCATGATATGAATTTGCCAGTCAGTTCATTTCACGGCGTAAACTGTCTGTATATAAAAGGCCATAATACGGCCCCAGAGAAGCTTACGAAGCTGGCGCAGCTTGCAGCCCGCCGCTCTAGTACAGGGTGGAGGAGAAATACCAAACACAATTTAAATGTATCGCTTGAGCCCTTAGCGACACTATAACAGCCAGCAAAGACACTGAAGCTGTAATTTAAAAATCGATTTTTTTTGTTGATTAAAGCCGGCTACTCATGTACCTACAGCAGGGGCAATATTGAAATTGCACCCTTAATTGGCACCTTAATTGTAATGTGTATAAGTTGGGACAATTTAGAGAACAGCTGAAATTGCTCCGACCGCCGTGCAACCGAGATTTTCCCAATATTGCCCCTGCGGCAGATATGTGAGTAGCCGGCTTGAATCAACAAAAAAATTCTATTTTTTTAACTAAAATTTTCCGACAAACAACCAACCAAGACGAAAAGTGGTGATAAAAATCAACTAAAAAAAACCAACAAACACAAAACACACAAGAGTCAATATAATGCGATATTAGCCACAGCCAGCAAAGACACTAAATAAAAGAAAAATCAAACATCGAACATAAACCCAGCAAACACAATTAAGCGCGTCACACACGGTGAAGATACTATAATATTTTATTAAATTTTGTGTCAGTGTTTCGGGTCATTTGTAACAGGATGGCGGTTCTACAGGGGTCTTAGTACGCAATGACAAAAAGAAAAATGATGGTCAGAACGCTGATACCGGATACCTTAAGATACTGTAATATTTTATATTAGAGAATCTTAACATAAAATATTGATGTATCTTCACCGTGTGTGACGCGCTTTCGAATCAGTATAATTTATCGCTCAGCTCGTAAAGGAGCTAGAGCAGCCAAGGAAGCCCGTCTGCGTCGCTGAGCAGCGGGCGAGGCAGGTGAAGCAGGCGCGGCTTGCAGCCCGCCGGCCGAGCCGCGCGCCGCTCGGGGCTCCTGCTCTAGGGAGAGAGTGTACTGTACCTCTTCGGAGTACGCGAGCGCGGGGTCTAGGAGGAAGTCCGTTACCTGGAAGGGATTTTTATATAAAATACTAATATTATAAATGCGAAAGTAACTCTGTCTGTCTGTCTGTTACTCAATCACGCCTAAACTACTGAACCAATTTGCATGAAATCTGGTATGGAGATATTTTGATACCCGAGAAAGGACATAGGCTACCTTTTATTGCGAAATATGTACCACGGGCGAAGCCGGGGTGGACCTCTAGTTTTTATATAAATTTATAGAGAACTAGTGGTCCGCCCCGGCCTCGCCCGTGGTACCTACATGTTTAAACTATCCTATCTCTCAAGTTGGATCGCACATGCACATGGTGTGCGAATTTTATTATAATCGGTTAAGTGGTTTAGGAGTCCATTGAGGAAAAACATTGTGACACGAGATTTATATATATTAAGATAGAAAAAATACTGCGATCGTCGCCTTACTCCATGACGTGACGGTATTGCCACGACGCGACCTTGAAATTTTACTCACAACGCGCCTATAGAAGTTTCAAATCAAAAATAAATTCATAAAATTGTGAATGGAATGGAAGAATCTTAGAATGGAAAAGTCCGTTCCTTGTTCAAATATTTATGCACTTAATACGCTTCAAACGTTTCGACGAAAACATTGAAATGCGTTCCATAATGGCCTCCGTTTCACGTGAATGAAACGTGCGACAATGCTTTCGCTTAAAGAGTGAAGTAGATAATAAAATTAGTGAAACAGAGATCTCTGAATCTGTAAAAAAATTGCTTACTTTGGAAATGTGATCAATTTTGTATGGCGTCTGTTGGAAGTTGCGTATCTCCCGTATTACATGGGCAATCTGAAAGAGATAATATGAAATACAATAAACAATTTTTTCGGTTGTATTAAGCTGACTACTCACGTACAATATTGTAATAAGTAGGGGCAATATTGGAATTGCACCCTTATTTTGGGGCAATTTAGAGATCAGCTGAAATTCTTACAACTGCCTTACAACTGAGATTATTCCAATATTGCCCATATTGCATCTCGGTTGCATGGCGAGTTGGCCCAGTCATTTAAGGTTAAATTAGGTACGAATCTCGGAATTCGAGATATCCAGCTGTAAGTCTGTAAATACTTGTTTATTGTTACTATATTGACACCCTAAAAGTTGTCTCAAAACCTACATATTGTAGGGTGTAAGCAACTATTAAATTTCAAGGTCAAAGGTCACAAAAATCGGTTGTATGCGCTTTCTTCGGAAATATCTCATTTCCTATGGGTTTTTTGCTATTTGCATTTATTAATATTAATAATACAATATTGTAGAGTACAAAATTCTCTACTAATTTTGCTTTACAGACTTTTTTCTTTACAGAATTTTGCATTTACAGACTTACAGCTGGGTATCTCGAATTCCGAGGTGAACTTCCTAAGATGACTGCACTAAGTACCATATTTTAACTTTGTAGGTACTCACCATTCGCATCTTAGAAAAGTTAAGCAGACTCTCTGGAGTATAATTTGAGGTTCCTTCTTCGATAAAAGATAAGTCCGACAAATACATGCCCAGATATGGAATACATGGTGGATCACATCTGTAAAAATAATTATTATAATGTTAGCATCACATCTGTAAGAATAAATAATTATTATAGTGATTGCTTTTGTATTAGAATTAAGAATTTAGGAATTAGGAATTTTGCTAGGACATCATTTGCTAGGATAGGATTTAGGAGGAACACATTTTGCTAGGATAGGAGTTAAACACAAGAATAAATTGTCTTAAATGCACAGATGTTTAAGTGCATGTAACTAAGATGAATTCAAGTAAAATTTATTTTTTAATTTTTTTACGAATTTTTAACCCCTTTCCATATCTCTGATGGTAAGGGATCAATTTCAAGATTCAACTTTATTTTCTTTATTATTGATTACGGGTAAGTAGTATAATTTAATGCAATTCTGAAAAATAATAGATTGTGATATAAAGATCTAAATTTATATTGCAGGTATTAAGATTGTATTGAGATTATGTTTGTTTTTGTCTGGCTTAAAGAAATCACGTAAACACTCATGATAACATAAAATTATGTTATGATAGATATTTTTAAATAGACTCTCTAGATTTAACGGGGAATTCACTTGGAATGAAATAGATATTGATCTATTGATAAAAGATTGTCAGAAAAGTGATGAAATTGAATTGTGGAAAATTTTGAAGATGAATTTGAAAAGTATTTTTCCTAAAAATAATACTTACGTGAAATATAAATTATACTCTATTATATTACTTATTTATTGAAACATATTAATATAAAATTTATGTATAAGAAAATTTTAATTACCTGTGTAGAGCGTCTCGTAAATTGCGGAAACGGCATTCAGATGAAGTTAAATTCTGCAGTTTTTCCAATGTTTGCTTACTCTGAAAAATTATATATGCAATAAATACATTTACTTTTTCTATGATTTTGCTAAGATGGACGACGAAAATTCAAACATGAACTAGTAAAACAAAATATGAAAAAGATAGAATTTTGTTCCTTTATCGCTGGAGGAATTCCATTTGTAAATATGGAATAATATTTCAATTAATAATTGTAATGGGATTGAATTTCAATATTGACTGTATTTAATTTAATTTTACGCAATATTTGCATGCTCTACTAAGTGAAACATGATGAACACTTACAATTTCGTGACATCTCTCTGTACCATGTTTTTAACAAATAAATATTATTTTATTTATTTTTATTTCGACTAACCGGTTGGCTTGGTTGGTAGTGGTTCTGCCTACCAAGCCAGAGGTCGCGGGTTCGATTCCCACCCGGGGCAAATATTTGTTTGATGAACATAGATGTTTGCTCTGTGTCTGGGAGTTAATTATCTGTATACATATGTATGTATTTAAAATTGTATATGTATGATTATCAGCCATCTGGTTTCCATAACACAAGCGAAAGCTTAGTATGGGATCAGATCGTGCCGTGTGTGAAAATTGTTCTGAAATATTTTTATTTTTTTTATGCAATAGGAGGCAACAGAGCAGACGCGTCACCTGGTGGTAAGTGCTCCAAGTAGCCCATATGTACGCACAGTGCCAGAGACATTGTGAGTATGTTGCCGGCCTTTCAAGTAGGAATATGCTCTCTTCTTGAAGGTCCCTAGTTCATAGCCGTTTGGAAAAGCCGCATAATTTATTATTAATTTTATTTTCATCTCCCTTGCCCCACCCCATTCCCATCCGACCACACTCACCGTCTTGGACACCTTCTCCCAAGTCTTCTTCAACCGGAAGATGGAAGTGTTAGAGATGGCCGCGCAGATCTGCAGCACGCCGTTGAAGTTGTGCAAACAGCGCGCTATGTCGGCCACTGCGATCCACTTCTCGATGGACGATACGCGGCATTTTAGTGCGTGTTCCTGCATCTCGTGGATGTCGCGGGCGCCTGGGTTGATGTTATGAATAAATAAAAAAAGACGTGTGGCACTCGAGGCCTGCCGCGGTAAAGCTATTGCATGCTATGCCTTCAAGCCACACCTCCGCGCCCGTCCCCGTGGGGAGCGTGAGGTTTTTCGTTACGCAATTTCTGGATTCGGTCCCCGCGCTCAAGGCCCGCGATAGAAGCTATGCATATGATATATGATATATGATATATATATATTAATAAAGAAAATTTTTTTAATTCTATTTACTTATTTGTTGAATTTTATTAATTATAATGGTTAATGGTTATGTTTTAATTCATATCGATATATATATCGATGTAGAGTTGAAATAAACTGCCAAACATTTACATCGATTCCGTTCGAAGTCCTGATGTAAAAATACAGTTGAATTGAAAATCTCCCCCTTTTATCGAAGTAGGAACATTCATCATCATCTTATAGCTAGGTACCTACCAACTTGTACCACGATGCAAATAATTATTTTGTTTTTATTCATAGTTTTGAAATCAGAATTCTTAACATTTCTTGATTTAAAAATTAACATTTTTATTTGGCAATTTTTATGGAATTTCGAGAAGCTTTTGACAAGGCAAGACGAAACCTTTTAAGTTGATTCTCTTTACATACTTGGAACAGGTCCCAAAAGGTAGGTATCATATATACGTCGATCAGTATCTATAATATCGTCGTTTGGTGTTCCACAAGGATCCATACTAGGTACTCTATCGTTCAATCTATTCGTTAATGTTAATATATTTATTAATGTGTTTATATAGACTTCCAGAACTCAAACTTTATATCTTTAAAGTGACACAATTTAAATATTTTAAGTTTATATGTGGATAATGTCGTTAGTTACGCATTTGTGCAATTTGTTGTTTTCGGCTTTTGTTTATTTTGTATGTAAATTTAATGTTTATAATTTTTTTAAGGAGAAGGAAACTAAATAATGATAGGAATTATAAAATCTTACCTGGGAAAGGCACCCGTTTCAAGATCTCAGATATAACAAGACTGGAGATGTGGTTGAAGTGCGCCGTCATCATCAGGATATGGGGAGCTCGTTCTGCTTTATCTGCCTTTGTCCAGGCTTGACCCAGAAACTCCCTGGATACATATTTGAATGTAGGTTTTTCATCACAGGTATAGAAAACAGTGGCGATTGCATTATATTAACGATTTCTTTAAAAAAAATCCATTGGCTTAAATAGTTACGTACTAAAAATTATTTTTTAAACCTTTCTTACTTATCTGATTCTAGAATTGTTATAAAATTAATGCTTGCGCTAATATGAACAAGAATTTTTTAAATATTTAGGTCTATTCTTGTGACTTTAAATATTGCTTAACTTAGGCTCAAGACTATCAAATTTATACTTACTCGCTGTGAATAGAGCTGAATATTTGATAATCCAAGTACGTCATCTGTTCAGCTATCTCCAATGCTGATAATGTTTCCAGGCTCTCTTTTGTTGGCAACTGAAAAAAGGCACAATAGTCAATTTACAATATTAGTGATTGTTTTTAACCTTTGCTTCTCTGTTCATCCATTTGGTGCCTTCGTATGGCCGTTTTTAACATTTTTAAAACGATATTATCCTGTACCTATATGCAGTTAGTAGGTATAAACATTATAAATAACATTTACACACAAAAATCCTTACCCGTGGCGGAGCAAACAGCGCTTTCAGATCAACATTTCTATCCGGAGACCGTTCGAGCAAGCGCAGTAACTGAGATGCTGCCTTATGTTCCGCGGGCAATAATCCCGGACTGCTTTCTATCTCCTTGAGGAAATCCATAGTCAGACCGCGTAGACGATCGTCAGACCAGAAGTCGGAGGAGTGTTTGGAAATCCAGTGCCTGTAAAATAATTATTTATTAAGATTAACCAAATAGTTATAGATTACTTAACCAGACGGTAATGTATTTTTGTAATTATTGATAGACATCAATAATTAAAAAAATACATTTAAAAAATGGTTATAAAATTTTAATGCAAAAATGTAGATGAGAATCAGATTTTATATTGGAATTGATGAGGCAATTAAAAATGTTGATGTGAAATTATCAGTATCGGGCAAACTATAGAAGCAAATCAAATTTTCAAGCAAAAGTCACATAATGATGAATGATAAGAATAAAATGTAAACTTACCGTAACACATTAAGAACTCTCATTGTAGCAGCAGTTGAAATAACTGAATCTCGTCTGGCTTGTGTCGGAGAATTCGCTGGTGGTGACCTCGGGTTCGACGACGCAGACGTAGCCACGGCAAAAGCTACTGCAGCCGTTGATGTACTGCTCCTATATAAGTATGCATATGTAAACATTGATACAGGATGAAAATTAGCTGCAGTCTATCAAAAATTGGTATTAGAATTTGATGAAATTCCACCAGAAAAAGTAGCTATTGCTGCAATATTTTACGCTTTAGATTTTGAATTTAAATGTAGATGTTAGGAAGCGTTTAACTAAGGTATATTAATTTTTCGTTTTATATTTATCACATGGTATTAACGATAGGTCATTCTTTTCAGCTCTTAGCATTGTCCATGTTTTTTGAAACACTAATTTATCAATTTCGATGGGTATTATTCTTATTAAATCTAGATGAAGAACCAGATAGACCACAGCTTATTTATGAATCATAATTATAGGTTTAATTACGATCTGGAAGTCAAGGAGGAAATTACATGCATGTAAATTAAAATTTTTGTGGTAAGATAAGAAAAGGTGTATGTAAAAGGTAAAATATAAGTTGATACATGCATTCAAAAAGTTTGACTGCTAATTTTCCTAAAATGTGAAGTCTATAATATTATTGATGAATAATTCCTAGAAATTGCGTGCGCGTCGCTCTGCAGATCTAACTGAGCATTATTTAAGCCGCTTTTGCCTAATTAATTTTAAATCTTTAAAAAAAATTATCTAGTTTTTCTAAGCTTTCTCCAATATTGTGTAATTATTCATAAAATTAAGATCGTTTTATATTGTAGTGTATCTGTAAGTGTAATTGTTTGTATCTTCATGGAAAGTTAGTAGTTGATCGAAGTCCATAAGTTCATGTAGTACATATATCCTGAAAATAAAGCCTGTCGGTTACGCCAATATAATATGTCAAACTTCAATAAGTCATTTATTCTATAGGTAGTATTATTGTGGGTAGTATATACTGGTAATCTTACACTATAATATTGTTGTACGGGTTCAAATTTAATATTTCGGAGGAGTACATGGGTAAACTTGTCCACCAAAGGTATTTAGGTATTGTAAGGAATAACATTCAATGTGTTGTGTTTTGGATGTATCAATGTATTACCAATTTATTGGATGTAGGTGTGCTGGAGTATATCTAATAATATCAAAAAGGTTAATCGCAAAATTTTCTAGACAAAGCGAATATTAAAAGGTCATCTAGACTCTACAAATCGTTTCTACATTTTACCTCGACCAAACTCACCACAATGGATCTTTTCCAAAGCTGTTCAAATAAATATAAAATCTTCATCATTTAAAATAATCTCACTATTTTAATTCTAATTTATATGCAGTCCTGTTCTATAAGTTCTATGACGTTGATAAAAACCCAACACTCGAGCAAAGAAGATAGTTCAGATTCAGTATTGAAATAGATAATGTTGTTAGATGAATTTATGGATCCGTGCAAAGCGATTATGAAATTCCAACGAAATCTGATAGAAGATAGTCGAGTCATGCCACAACACCGAAATTGAGATCTTCTCTACAGTTAGTAATAGATGAGATTGTCGATGAAGTTAAAGAATTGGGTGAATTTGGAAATAATGGCAAGAGCAGTCCCACCTTCTATGCGATTGTCTGAATGAAGTTATGACCACGCCAGCTTTCGGTTGACCGGTCTCGCGACGGTAATTCTGTAGTGAATGGATTTATGTATTATGATGCATCGGAATCGTCGATAATTATCTCTGCTGTTAAATATGGATGGAGAACCTTATTTATTTTCACTTTTCACACAAATTTTGTTTTAACGTAATAAAGATTTTTAAGACGATTAAGAAAATCTCGTAACTTTATTTAAAAGCAAAATAATGTTTGAATTACCTGCATCTGTGATGCTTGTGACGTTACAGATGTACGTGGCTCTGAGCCACCATAGTGACGACGTCTCTCGCTGTTGATCGAGGAATTTGTGCAACGTCTTTCGCTGGAAGATGTGGATATACTTTTTTAATAATATTTATTTTGATGAGTAAAGGATTTCATTTCATTTCATTTTTGTAACTGTATTCGAATATTATAGACTACAGGCCCATGTTGAAAAAATTATGGGTCATTTGACCCACCACCTGACCTATCTAGAATGATATAAGAGCATAAAATAATAAGATTCAGCACTATGACGTCACT
>CAJQZN010024418.1:0-15118 GCA_907164685.1 Colias eurytheme | reverse complement strand
TGGAAGTTGAAAAGTACTAATATTTAATACTTACTCAAAAATATAAAAAAATGTCATTAGAAATGTAAATTTTAATGAGCAGATTATTAATTAATTTTTTTTTGTTAAAAATTTTTGAAAAACATAATATCATCAAGCCAATATTTAAACGGATTTTCATTGTAATATTTATTAAAATACAAAACATTCAAAAGAACAGGAAAGTTTATAAGAAAGCTGTTATGTCATATCGCGTGACTAACAATCTGGTATTTTTTGACCCCTCTACCATATCACTATAATATGCAACTTGCAAGGCCTTTGAAAATATGGTTGTCAAGGACATGACATACAATAAGCATACTTACAATCATGAAGAAACGATAAAATCATACAATCAATAAAATTAGTTAATTTATTTAATTCAAAAATCTTTAAATTACGTGAAAGAAATATTATAAATTAATTTTCTAAATTTCGTTAAACCTGCGCTTTATTTCATAATATTTACAAATAAAAATAACATACCAGGAATTTTTTATACACTCCAGACAGAAATCCAATTCCACAGCCTGGATATTTAAAAAAAGTTAAAATGTCACTTGATTTTTTTTTGCGCGGGAACTCGACCGCGTAGTCAAAAAACGGACACTCGCTACGTTGTGTTTAGACGCAAAACCTTAGTGTTACTAAAGGACGATCGATTCATGGTCACTATAAATAAAGTTTATATTTTGCTACTGGCTTCAACGTAGTACGACCATTCATTACCTTTCAGAAAATACAGGGTATGTTTTCATTAATGGTTTTAATGCATAATACATAATATGTTAAATCAGGAAAATAAGGCCTGCCAGCTATAGGTAAATATTGAAATGGAATGGAAAATTGTTTTATAGGTGAGTTAATAGTTTAACTTATTTTTCTTATGATGTGTGGTTGCATAGTGGAATACGTATTCATTTACGCAAAATTAAATTAAAAATAGTAACGGACACAAGCATCTAAAAGTGGTGAGGGTTCGCGAAGTTTTCTACGTAATTTGCCAATTTTTTTAAGTGGATAAAGTAATCTTTTTTGTGTTTTATAACATCTAGAATTGAATAAAAAAATACATGTCATAGTCCACATATCAAAAGTCTTATAGTTTCTCAGTTAAAGTATACACTCGAAGCTCGCTTCGCTCGTCCTTTTATATACGACCGCGACGGTGACATTTTTTGTCGGTTGGTTTTATTTTTTAGTGTTATGAAATTGAAATGTACATATATTATTCATCAATTAATGAAAACCGGTTATTTTGGTCTGTCTATGCAGATTTTGTTATTGTCCTTTTATTTAAATCCAGCTGGTTTTTATATGATTTATTTTTGCTCAGCCAAAAGTGCTTTTGTCGCCGATAAAACCGTTAGATTTGAATCTATGCGAATATAATGCTGTTGTCGAGATTTCATTTTTCTGCTACGTTTGTGAGGGGTAGTTTTCGTACCGACTGCCGACGGAACCTCGCTTTGCTCCACTTTCCTATTTCTGTGTGTGTAGTCACTACATAGTATAAAACAAAGTCGCTTTCCCTGTCCCTATGTCCCTTTGTACGCTTAAATCTTTGAAACTACGCAACGGATTTTGATGCGGTTTTTTTTTAATAGATAGAGTGATTCAACTAATGTGATGTCGTAAAAAATTACATTTTTCCGCTTACATTGCAAACGCAGGCTGAACCCTACGAGTTTTATCAAAATAATGTACTAAGTATTATACACATTGAAAAGGTCAACAGAAATGTCCGCTATTGTTTATGTCTATCTTTTATGGATAGCCCACAATAACTTTTTTTTGTCATTTACTTTTTACGACAAATAATGGCTAATTTTCGAAGCGATTTTAACCAATACAGCATTAATCCTTAACCAATTAAATACCTTGAATACATTGTTCATTTAATATAGATCTATATGGCCCTTTACACCGTATGATTTAAGTGAATATTTTCGAAGATATTACAGATTTAAAAATTGCGGGACGTAGCGTTTGCGGCGGTACCCGGCCACCCGGCCGGCCGCCCGGCTATCTATTTTATACCCGTGCGAAGCCGGAGCGGGCCTCTATGTTTTTATATACAACGTTCACAGTTTTTCTGAAGTGTATTTAGTATCAGCATTGCACCCGTGCGAAGCCGGGGCGGGTCGCTAGTTGTTATATAAACCGAACCTAATCTAAACCATCATATCGAATGCCCAATTGACACTAGCCCTCGAGATTCAAATCAATGGTGTTAACAATTTTACGGTAACAAATATAATGTGTTGTAAAATTAGCACTAGCTGTGCCTCGCGGTTTTACCCGCGAAGCTCTGTTCCTGTTGGACTTAGCATTATAAATGGGCTATCTAATACCGAAAGAATTTTTCAAATCGGACCAGTAGTTCCTGAGATTAGCGCGTTCAAATAAACAAATAAAGTATTTAGCTTTATAATATTAGTACATATAGACTATTAGATAGATAACATAATACTATTCTAGTACTGTGGCTAGTACTATAACTGTATAATATGAAAGTAGCTATTGTATTTGCACCCTAATGACTTCCGATTATAAAGAAAGTAGATACAAAATATAAAAATTAAAGCTAAAAATAAATTATTTGTTTATCAATTAATGTGACCGGCATTCTAAACGGGTTCTCTATTAAAAAATATTTAAACAACAACCAGTAAAGTTTATAATTGCGAATATTATATAAAAAGTTAAATTATTCCCAAATCCGATTTATTGAAGTGAAAACTTCTTTAGCGGCGTTGGGTATAAAATCTTAAACTCGCGTCAGGACACGTGGCCTGATCGAAAAAGCGTAAGACGGATGCATCTATAATCTATATCATCAAATCAAACATGCTCAACGTTAATAATCAAGTTTTCACTTCTGCCGGCACTCCCGGAGTGCAAACCGTCTTTTTTTTTAATAAACACTTTTATCCTGTCGATACCTACTGCAAACAAAAAAGTATCAAGTGACGTTCGATCTATGTGTAACGTTTTTTGTGTTTCAAATATTATTTATGTGAGAACCCACTTATCAAGGGCATCATAACATAAGCAAAATATTTCAATTTGCGAAATAATATAAAAAATTGTTAGAAACACAACGAATATAACCCACCCCCTTGTAAAAACTAAAAACCAAGGACTATTAATTTTTAGGTGATTCTATCATTAAGGGACGTTGTTTATTTTTTTTTTAACTTTATTCTTCGCTCTGCATTAAATTAATAACTACATAATATGTATTAATTTTTGTTTATTTAAAATCAATAGGTACGTAATGTAGGTCAGATAAATACTTCTTGACAAATATTCGTGTTCAAACATCTCGTGATACTTTAATTATGCACTTTTAGCATGAAAATAACTAAAACACATAAATCAATATGTACAAGTGATTGGGTCTAAATCTCGGATCTATTTATCTAATATATATATGTAATAGCTGTGCCTCGCGGTTTTACCCACGTGGCTCCGCTCCTGTTGGTCCTAGATGATATATAGCCCATAGCCTTCCTCGATAAATGGGCTATCTAATACCGAAATTATTTTTCAAATCGGACCAGTACCTAGTTCCTGAGATTAGCGCGTTCAAACAAACAAACTCTTCAGCTTTATAATATTAGTATAGATACATAATAGGTATATACGCACTTCCAAACACATCAAAATTATGAAATTGAGAGCATGTAAAATGTAATTACTTATTGTCTTCATCGTAAGTCCAACACTTAACTTAGTAAGAAAATAATTTTACCTATACAGTTTCATAATGGTAGGCTTTTGGTAAACAAAAAAAAGGTAACTCAAATCTCTTTGTTTCTATTAGTACAAAGGATGCCATTCATACTCAATGTCCAATAGGTAAATTATATAAAGTGTAAAATAGTGCCTTTGTTAATGTTTCTTTCATATATCTTCTCATTATTCATTATCTTTCCATGATAATAAGACGCCAGATATTTTTTTGTCAATAACAAATTTTTCCTAACTGTTATATATTTTACTAGCTTTCCGCCCGCAGCTTCGCCCGCGCAGTCAAAGAAAAACCCGCATAGTTCCCGTTCCCGTGGGATTTCCGGGATAAAACCTTTTGATTTCCGGGATAAAACCTTATTTCCCGGGATAAAAAGTAGCCTATGTCCTTTCTCGGGTATCAAAATATCTCTATACCAAATCTCATGCAAATTGGTTCAGTAGTTAAGGCATGATTGAGTAACAGACAGACAGACAGAGTTACTTTCGCATTTATAATATTAGTATGGATTATTTACTATCTATATGCTACTGATTTAATTTTTTTTAATAAAAAGTAGCAATCTAAACAGATTTTGTAAGCTATTGCATAGCTTCTATCGCGGGCCTTGAGCGCGGGGACCGAATCGAGAAATTCCGTAACGAAAAAACCTCACGCTCCCCACTCCGACGGACACGGAGGTGTGGCTTGAAGGCAAGCTATGCAATAGCTTTACCGCGGCAGTCCCCGAGTGCCACACGTCTTTTTTTTTTAATAAAAAGTAGCAGTCTACACAGAATTTTTGTAAAATTTTATAAAGACGAGGCTATGTCAGTTAGTTTACGTTTTGAAACAATAATCAATTTTGTGATGGGTATAATATAAAAATAAATCTCATATCAAATTTTATGTAGAAGTTTAGCAATATTCAGCCACCCTCATTATTAAACAATCAAATATTTATATTATGCTCTAAAAAGGAGAAAATATAAATTGACAATGCTCTAGACTACATAATAATCATACTTAATTAAGATCATATTTATACTTTTACTAGCTTCCGTTAGCGTTGTTTTGATAAAAGGTAGCCTATGTTCTTTCTCAGAGTCTAAAGTTTGTCTGTGCCAAATTTCATCAAAATCGGTTGAGAGGTTTAAGCGGGAAAGCGTAACAGACAGACAGACAGACAGAGTTACTTTCGCATTTATAATATTAGTAGGGATACGTATCCCTACGTAGGTAAGTTCTTGCAAAGTAAAGGTAGGCCAGAATAAAATAAAACTCATGTTTTACAATCATTGTAATAATGTTTATTGGCTAGTCTTCAACAAATCGAACCTCTTAACATGACAATATCACTAACACACGGCCGTGATTCGCTCACGTTTATTTCATTATAATATTATGCTTCTAACAGTTGTAAATAATATAGTACAGTTTTAAAATAAATGATTGCTAATTAAAAACAATTAAAATTAATCTATATTTTAACGTGATAGAGGAAATTCTAATGATGTTTACATTCAAAATGCACCCTCCGAAGACAGTATAACAATACATAGAATAAAACCATTATGTATTTTTATGCAGTCGAGTAAATATAATACATAGTTAGCAGTATAATTATTAACACATAAGTATATAGTACAGATTGAAGAATATTTAAGTAATTGTCAGGTAAGATTTAATAAAAGGGTTTTACTTAGATTTTTCAGAAACAATATGTGATGAAGCATGTTATAATGTGCGCACTAACTATATAAAATTAATGTTTCTCTATTCAATTTTCTCCTTTCAATGTATGTATATGGTGGCTCTCGTGATTTTCTCAGGTCACGTCCACACTGACAGAGCTGTCGCGCAACAATTTCTTCGCGACTGGCGAGTCTGATCGCTCTGTGTGGACTCGCCTAATTGAAAAGTCTATTGTGTCGGATTTTTATTTGTTATTGATGTTTTAAAATATATTTAACATTGATGCAAAAGTTAGTATATTATTTACAAATTTAGCTACTTGCGTTAACTAGTTGATACTTGCAATTAAACTAAATAGTAAATACCTACTGAATTATTTTAAATTATAAATCACAACAAAATCTAAATAAATCTTAATAAAAAGCAGTATTAAATATTAAATAGTTTTTGTTTGATATAATATGGCTAATGAAACAGCAAACATTTAATAGATTATTCAAAGTGTTGTGTGCACAATGTTTTACGTCTAAAGTGAAATGTTTTTCACACTTTTTATTATTATGAGAAAAGTTAACAAAAAATATTAGAATATTGATAATACAAATGGCCATTGCTGATATATAAAATAAAGCCGGCTACTCACACACCTGCCACATGAGTAGAAAGACGGAACAGAGACTAAGCTTCAAACAACCGCGCGTACCGATTGCACTACTACAAGTACGCGGGGCATGTGTGTGTTCCGTCTCGGACAATCTCGGGACAATCTCGGTTGCACGGCGGTTGGAGCAATCTCAGATGTTCTCGAAATTGCCCCTGCTTGCCAATACACATTTAAGTGTGGAATCCCAATATTGCCCCTGCGGATGGTAGGTGAGTAGTCCGCTTAAGACTTCACAACCGTCTATTTGTGCTAGGGCTTTTAAAATATTATATAAAAAAAAGTATTAACACGTCTTTTAATAAAACGATATTTATTCATAGCCCAGTTACATGCAACCAAATTATATGAATAACAATATTTTATTTTACATACAAACACCTTCAAAATTATTTGCAGAAATGGAAAAGAGCTGTAAGATAATATATTTGCTTATAGACTACACGAATATATTCCTATATTATAAAGAAGGCAAGCTTAAAAGTTTTCAGTTTATAGATTGAGAAAGGCACAGATAATGCGAAAGCAGACTTAAATCAATTATACACAGAAGTATTATAACTTGATACATAGTTAGCCAATTTATAGGTTACATAATAATTTTAGAACATTTTTAGTACAACATTAAACATACATTTTTATTTTAAATTCTTAGCGTTAAATTTCTTCAACACGCATATAAAATGAATATTTTACATATATTTCGAATTTACAATGCTCTAAATGTCACGTTCAAAATAAAACTTTAAGACCAATAAAAACAAGCACCTATTGAAATACTTTTTGTAAATTATTTATACACAAAAGTTTACAATTTACGTTTAATCACACCCCACTCTACCGACAACCTTGAAGGATTAGAGAAAAAAGCAATACAAAGGGACAAAAACTTCCTTTCAATCGTTTTACTAATCTCCTCAGAACAATAAAAAAGTAGAGACGGAGCCGTTCCAAACAAATGCAAGGAAAAAGTGAGGCAACGTTTCAGATAAGTACAACATAATATGTAAACCAGTGTAGGACAACGAGGGACTTACATATTATGTGAGTTGGACTGACACCCATTATAAAATTTTTAATAAAGATTAATATATAACCACAGTATTACAATATTATTTCCTATGTAATACTGTGATATGACTATAAAAAAGAATCGCAATTATGAATATTCAAGTTGTTGTAAAAAATATGTGCGAGGTTTATATGAACAATAGTGTAAAAATACTGCGCTCTATCGTTTGAACACAGTTGACTAATGACTGACTGAATGACTAATGAACGATTTTCTTCCTATCCACGTATTCATCATCATCAGCCCATATATGTTCCCACTGCTGGGACACGAGTCACCTATCTACGTATTGGCTTCTAATGTGCTTCAGTTTTAGATGCGAATGGCTCCGCCTGCACTTTTTTATTAGCTAATTTCTCAACGTTCCCTTATGTAATAAAAACTAAATAGCTCTTTGTATAACTGTTTCTTGTTATTTCAATCGCTTTTTTACATTTTCCACTGATTCCGTGTAAGTAAAGCAATTTGTATCAATTTGTTTTTTGTCAATCGCAAATAAGATATTTCAAGTCATGGTTAATTCTTTATATATATTCTCAATATATTCACAACCTTTAAAATACGTATGGAATGAATGTTTTAAAAAGATTCATACAATGGTTATTGTATTGTTATTATTCTATGAATGACAAGAAACAAATTTAATTAGTACCTATATCTGAGAAAAAATATCTTAGAATTTTAAAGAAACAGTTGTTTGTTAAATGACAAAGGCGTATGAAATAGTATTGTCATTACATACTTTTTTTTAATATGTATAATGTATGTATACTGAAAGAACATAAAATATTATAAAGATGATTTTATTTATCCGATGATTCACTTAATTAATAAACATCAACACTACTCAATTTTATAAAGACATTCAATGTTTGACTACTTTGTTTAAAACATGAAATTCTAGTATAAATATATTTCTATAAATATCTAGAAGTCGATTGATACGAACTCTGTCATGCAGGAAATACAGAAAATACTACAAAGTAAAAAGATAATACAATGGAGCTTGGACAATACGTTGGAGCTCAGTGACAATTGAAAAGCATGAAAATAATTTTATTAACATTAGTGTTGTAATCACAATTTTGTTGACAATTACCGGCTTATTATTAAAATCTACTTACTTCAATATTAGCTGTTTAAGATCATGAAGAAATATATTATATATTATGATGTCATTGGTTTCTAATTGTACTATTACTATCATAATTAGAGTTTAATTTTATTACGTCACAATCCATAAATATTGTCAAGTTTTGCCCTTAGAGTTTGCTTACAAAAATGAAAAATCCCTGATATGTGTTTTCACAGTCACGATATGGGAATATGAAGCTCAAATATATACTTAAATACATTAAATACATATCGAATATATCAACATTTAAGATAACATAATATTCGTTTTATAGATTACGATACATTTTTAATTTGTAATGATACATACAAGAAGAATAGTATTGTAGTTTTTTTTGCATACAAGATTTGCTTAGAATATAATATTATCTGATCAATAATATAATTTGATTCACTTATTAGTTTAAATAAAATTGTGCATTTGAATTTAACTATTGTGTAACTTCATAACTGAAAAAACAAAACGGCATATAAAAATTTAGGTTGCTATCTGTGTTTTTAGTTTTTACACAGATTAAATTATAGGTATTGTACTCGCGCCAAAATTCAATAAAGAAACAAGACGCCGATTCCGGTATTCTCGAAGTCTCTACTAGCAAATTCAGATAAAATATACAAATAATGAAGTTATAAGATACTAGGAAATAATATTGTAATACTGTGATACTATCTCTAAAAACAGTTTTAGTAAAATAAAATAGCATATGGCGCTAACCAATCCTCGTGAGATTGTCTAAGTACAAATAAAAACAGCAAACACTTTTCCACATTTATGTTTAATATTATTGATTTTTACATAGCTCAGTAATTATTTTAATATACATATTTTAATCACGCATTAATATACAATAGTAGATAGTCAGCAATTAATACAATGTAAATAGTAAAGTTGAAGCGAAAGGAATAAATAGTACAAAGAAGATATAAATGTTACAAACGCTTATATACATTTAGCTACTTCAACATCTTACTCTACCCTCATATAACAAACCTTTTTATTTGAATTCATTTCATAATTCAATTTATTTCATTATTTCAATTTATTTTGGGTCAACTATTCAATTTATAAAACACCTTTCATAACTTGGCAAAATGAGTAGGTAGGTATATCTACTCATTTTGCCAAGTTATGGCACAAACCCTTTACACACATTCAAACATTTCGCAACTATACACTACCACACTGCCGTGAAATACAAGATTCTCTGGAAATTTTAGATTTCCTCACAGAAAATACGATAACATAGTAATCGAACATAGTATTTTGTCACGACATGGTGGAATCAGAGATAAAGATAATATTATACTCAAATTATTCGGGAGTACTTATTTATTTTGTCTATATAAAATAAAACTTATCGAAGACAATATTATGGTGTTATTCGTGATGTGTATTCAATCTCATTCAGGCTAATAGACTACAAAAAAAATCATTCTGCCCTTAATTAAGTGCCACATCATACTCTACATACCCAACATGCCTCAAAACAGCTTCATACCGTTATAACTAATTTCATCATCATTTCTATTATTAGTCAACCATTAAAATTACGTAAACTCAATCCTCTCGGCCTCTACTGAAACTGAATCTGCGATGGAATTTGAAAGGTTTCTTCTTTTCGTGTTTCTCTTCTGATTTTCCATCGACGAGGTTATCAGCGCTCTTGGCGACTTGGACGCTTTTTCGTCTATTCTTCATGGATTTTACTAGCTTATAAAATTTGCCCTTTTTCTTAGTGTTGTCCAAAGTAAGTTCTGATAGTTCTTCGACTTCGACGCTGAATTCCGATGATATGTCTCCTAAATCTTCGACGCTTTGGCTCTCGACTTCTTTCACGTGAACTTGCGGGATTGAGAGCTTTTTCGAAGTGTTTGGTTTTGGTTCAGGCTGGGGAGGTGGTGTCGGCGCGTCCGGATCTATACACTGTAAATAATAAAACACATCATTAATTATTTTTCAGTACGTAATTGATTCAATTATGTCGTTTATATGTCAAGATTATTTGGCAATTTAATAACAATAATATTTAGGTACCTACAATTCTACAAATGGTTTTTCACAGAAGGGTGCTTGGGTTTTTTTAAAACAATGCCAGCCCTACTTTGTGGCAATTACATTTAATGACAGCAATCTGGCCTACCGTTAACCAAATTGATAAAGTTTGTTCATAAAAAGGGACATTTTTGTCAAAAGAATTCATTATTACAGGCGGTAGGAACTGACAAAATTTAAAAAGAAATAAAATAACCACGCAAAATTATATTAGACAACGTCTAAAGTAACTCAGCAACTCGAAAGGTCAAAATAATCAAACATTAAAGGTAACCTAAATCAAGCAACAACCAAACGAAATGAACCCTTCAAAACTTTCCGATAAATAACGAAAACTTGCCTCGACAGAAATGTCGTTAACGATAAACGAAGCGTACAAAAAATTAATGGATTCTGCTCGGAAAAGTTGGGTCCAAACGTAAAATATATTCACAATCCTAACTTTCGGTGGCCCGTAATAGGATAGAGTTCTACAAATTGTGGTCCCCTGTAAAATTTCAGTTAATTTCTTTGAAACATATTGGTTTTATTTGGAATGATATTGAGAGTGAAGTGTCGGAGTTACTTTCAGCTTTTAATGGGATATTCATGCTGGATAGAGCTTTTCGTATTTTGGTTAATAGATTTTCAAGCTTTGGTTTAAAGTAAGTTTATTTATAGGAATGCCATTAATCCATCATTTATTATTATTAGATAAGAAACGTTTATAAAATATGTACTTAATCTATACATATGTTCTGACAGAGAAAATATATGTTATAGGTAAACGTAATACATATTCCGCTATCTAGAGCGAAGCAGATGAAAATTTAAATTCACTGACGTGTTACTTTTCAGCATTTCAGCGAAGATATAGAAGCGAAGGTGAGCATTAATATTCAGTAAGTATTAAAAGGATGAATCTAAAGAAAACCTTCGACGTTACGTTAATATAAATCGACTTTATATTTACATATCAGTATATTTGAAACTAGTGCGCTGATTTAGCTTAAAGAACCTGTTCCTAGAAATTGTATATTCAGGATTAAATTAAAATGGATTAGAATTAAACTAAATTAAATTGGATGGAATTTAAAATATGGTACCATTCCGTTAAGAACATCCATTTTGAAATAAATAAATGCAAAGAATTAGTGACACGCGCCTCTAAATATTATTATAATAGCACTTTTTCTAATGACATTTTCACGTGTTGGATTTTTACCTCTATTTAGGTATTTAGAATGGAGAATAATATATTACTACTTAAAAAAAACATGAATATTTTAATAATAATATACAATTTACCCCAGTAGTGGGAACTTATTATAATAGCAAAAACACACAAAACAACACAAATGTGATTAGAAAATATTCCACGAATTAAGAACCTCCTCCTTTTTTTGAAGTCGGTTAAAAATAAATTAAACAATATACAATACTCACATCTTCAAGTTTAATCCGATAAGACGGTACTTGTTCCGGGTGTCTCCAGGGCTTATGGTAAGGATAGTCGGTGAGTGCTTTCCACCCGGGGTAGCGTCTGGCGGCTGCTTGCAGCTGGTGCACCAGACGGGGCGCCAGTTGAGCTGTTACTCTGGAATAAATTAGAATATTCGTAACTATCTTCGTTTGCTCGTGAAACAGTTTTTATTGTTCTATCTTTTGAAAAATTTTCTATATAAGTAGATATGCTCTGCTCTGCTAAAAATAATTATTCCATTGGATTCGGTAGTTCCTGAGTTTAGCATATTCAACCAACCAGATAAGCAAACACTTTAGATTTATACTATTAGTATCTGAAAACGTCTTTATTTGCAGCTGGGAACTGTATATTTTGTAGTTTTAATTTTAGAGCTTGGGAAAGTTCTAAAGAAATATTATATATGAATAAGGAATATTTACAAACAAAAATCATTGAAAGAATAAAATGAATCGGTACAAGTTTATAATAAAATCCATTGCATGAGACTGTACGAAACTTTGATACGGCTGTATAAATTGTCGTAGTGAAATATTTACTACCTCAATATATCTCTTCAGAATGATAAATTTTTGTGACACACAATCGGAAATGACACACAATCGGAAATGACACACAATCGAAAATAAAATAATATTAGCTACCAGGCCAACATAACACTGTAGATGTTCCCATAAATCGCTAAACTCACAGAAGTTTTTCCGTTACAAAGTTTTTAAAAATAAAAGAGGTGATTATGTATATAAACTACCATATTAGGTTTAATAATATTACATAATATGTATTCATCTAAAAAGCTAACTTCCAAGTTTCAACATCTACACTATGAAATAAATGAATGCATGAATCTTATGTAACGCTAAATTACGTCATTGCTACGAGGCAAATTTTCGCGACAGAATTCCTTTCTGTTAATTAAATCCATGTATACTCAAATGCTTCACACTTAACTTTAAGCTTCACACTTTATAATAAAATAATACATATTAGATAAACATATTTACGGTTATATGACTAGAAATTAAATCTGTACGTATATTATTATACGCAATACCCGTAATAGGCATAAATGATGAGCCATTTTTTGATAAATTTTACAGACAATGCAGTGGCAGATGATAATAACATAGTATATTTATAATAAGTGAATACGTAATAAAAATCTTTGCGAAACAAAATTCACGGAAACTACAGGTAGACGACACGACAAAGTTCTTTTCCTAATAAACTTACAGTAAAGGAAAAATATACTGAGAAATCATTAAATAATACCTACATATTTCATCCAAGATTACGTTATTATTTCTGCGAAAAACGCACGGTGCTCAATTTTCTGGCCCATTATGATCAATTTATATCCAACCTTTCCTCAAACACAATTCGATACATATTGTGCTTATGCGTAAATGATTTATTCTTTCTATCTCATCATGTTATAGGGAAGAAGATAGACACTTACAGGTAAAGGTTCGTTTATTTATTGCGAAGAATCATGCAACACAAGGTTACAAATCGTATTATTTTGCTGTTCTTTCATTCTTGATTTTACACAAGCATTGTTTCGATTACAATATTTTTTGACATGGGAGAGAGTTCATCTACGTGTACATTAAAAAAAGATCGTGTGTGCCGAACACACGTGTCAGAAGTGAAACTTTCAAAGATACCAAAATCATCGCCTTAATCCATGACGTGACGGTATTGCCATGATGTGACCTTGAAATTCTACTCTCAACGCGCCTAAAGAAGTTTCACTTAAAAAAACAATATCCGAAAGGAGTCAGTTATCTATCCCATATATTTTTACTATAATATTGTACTCACCTATTTACTAGCCAAGCAGGTAACGCCCCGCGCGGGTCCGACCGGGACACGTACCCCAGCCAGCTGCCAGGCCCGCTGCGGGTCCGAACCACGAACCCCGTCAGCAAGGATAATGCCCTGTTAAATAGAGATTAGTTAGTTATTATTGCATATAATATAACTTTTTAATAGTTGTAAACAAGCTGAACGTTGAGTGAATCCAAGCCTACTTCAATTCTCCTTTCCTAGTTATTAACAATTTTAAAACGTACATTTTATCTTTTGAATTAGTTCGCCTGTGTCTAACAATATTTTTTTTATTTCATGGATACGAAGATGTTTGCTGTTCTTCGACTGTAAAAGACGCAATTTGCAACAGAAAAATATAGCGCGGAATAACAAATTGTTTACTTTTTATCTAGAGTATCACATGAGCAAAGCCACACGTGTGTTTTAAGCTTTATCACTTATTTTATGTGATATATGTATAGCAAATAAAGAATATAATTTCATGTCTAAAAAAAGCATGGTTAAATAGTGACAAGAATGAGAACGCCTTACTTAATTTTTTAGCAAATCTTATTAAAATAAAATAGTAATTGAAACTATTTTTGGTAATCTGAATGTATTATGGATTGGCAAATAAATTTTTGAATACTCAACAACTTCCATGTTTAATATTATAGATCATACACTCACAGCTAAGAAAAACACTTTAAATCGAGATTAAAACTAAAAAAAATAATATATAATTGAAATACCTATACATATACCTAATATTTAATATTCCCAATGTTCTCAAGCAAAGCTAGCCAGCTAGTTTCATAATCAACAAAACTTTTTTAATAAAATAAAAGTACTTTCAGACCAAATTAATATTTAAGCCCGTCTATCTCAATTCTCAAATAACGAAAACTGTCAAAATTTTCCTCTTGAATGTTTTTTCCTTGTTCAAAACTTTTAAAAGTTGGGAAATTTTTGGGAATAATGTCTTTTTCCTTTGAAATGATCCCTGTCTGACTATAATATATTATTCAAACACAAATCGCATTATTGTTGAAAATACAAGTAGGTACCTTAATGCAATAGGTAAATAAAAGTTAACTCGTGTTTAGACCAAAACTTTTATGAAATTAGGTCGACGGTATTTCTATCAGGTACCTACTCTTACCTATATACATTTTTGTAGATCATCTTTATATCAAACTAGCTTTCCACCCGCAGCTTCGCCCGCGCAGTCAAAGAAAAACCCGCATAGTTCCCGTTCCCGTGGGATTTCCGGGATAAAACCTATCCTATTTCCCGGGATAAAAAGTAGCCTATGTCCTTTCTCGGATATCAAAATATCTCTATACCAAATTTCATGCAAATTGGTTCAGTAGTTAAGGCGTGATTGAGTAACAGACAGACAGACAGAGTTACTTTCGCATTTATAATATTAGTATGGATTACATAACATGGTATGAAAATAGCAAATCGTA
>CAJQZN010024417.1:0-32333 GCA_907164685.1 Colias eurytheme | reverse complement strand
ACCTCTCGTAAAACCGACTAAGTTATTGCTGAAACCGCTCGTTACTGACTACTGTATGTACTCGGCAAAATCAAGCTTGCCAAATGGCGTATATTTTCCACGATTTTTCATAGAGAACGATAGCAGGCGGAAATTTTTATCTCGCTAACGCAGTATTTGTTCAAGCCAAGCTATCTTTTATGATGTAGATATTAAGGCTATTATTCCTCTTTGTAAGTCGTCTGTTTTTATGGCAGTGTGTAATATAATGCTAATAGAATGACTGAAACTGTATTGTGATTGTTGCATTATTAAAATTTTGGATCGTTTCTCTAGCATACTTAAACAAGTAGTATTTTATTCATGTTTGTATAATTTCCTCCTCTCGTTTTTCTTTATGAACATAAATGTAACGCAAACGTTTTTTTGGTAGCATTTTTTTGCAAAGTATATTTTAGATGTAAAAACAAAAATACTCGTTTATTATTAGTGCTCTACTACACAATTTATTATAATTTTCCAACGGGTCAAATTACTTAGACGTAAATACTTAGTAATATTTTAAACTCACATTTTTTAACATTAGATACGTGACTGAAAGCAATCTTCATAGTAAGGTTTTTTGCTACGTAATGATATTCAGATATCAAAATTCAAATAAGTCCATAGTTTTAACAAGGTTTTAGAGCGGAATTTTCCCAAGTGCAAATCTTGCTTACGTCGGCCAAGCGTTGAAGTGCACGGAGACATTTCAAAGGCGTTAAAGTTTATTTTTCTTTTAAGAACTTAGAGTGGCACTCACAAGAAGTGTCTGTTACATTATCTGGAACTCGGTAAATGCTAAGTTTACGCTGGTTAAGTGAATGCAAACTGCGAACGTAGCTGGCATCAATAATATACTCGTAGATAACAGGAAAATATCGTAGATTTCGTAAGTGATTGGATATTTTGTGGTGATAAAATTCGAGGTCTTCACCGTTTGGGTCTATGATAAAAAAATAAGCTACGGATCAATAGATTCTATAAACGTTTATATTTTTGTTTATGTTAATTAATCAAAGTAGTAAATTAATCTTTGAGAGTACATGTTTTGGAAAAAAATAAAGCTTTACTATATTATCGCACTTCAAAAACAGAACCAAACGTCCAAACCCAGCTAACAAAGATTCACCCATTACATTGACCTTGTAAAGCTTCGAGAAATTTCGTAGCTCAATGCTTTTATTTGTAGGGCGGTAAGTAGGCATCTTTAAGTGGTATTTGGTCAGAGGGATTTACCTTTGCTCTTTCGACCCACGTCCAACTCAATCAGGCACACTTGATCCTTTAAGATGTTTTTTGCTGGCATTTTTACGTTATTTCTGTTGTCTCGTTGAATATTTGATGGTGGATATTTCGGTAGATGTGGGCATCACATTGTTACTTGTTATATTTAATAGTTGTTTATTTCAATGTTTCAATTCGATGGGCAGGGAAGAAGAAAGGTTCCGAATTCTTTACCTTCCTTGCATTTTTATTTTTCATTGGAGTATAAATTATATTATATACAGCTTTAAACATCGACTTAAAAGTAACGGGGGCTTATTTGATTACCTAGTATTAAAGCACCAATTGTCTCGTTACTATTCGAATTTTGCTATTTGATGTAGGTATATCTGTTGTACCTCTATACATACACACCCACGTAGAACCCCATAGGTACTATGATTTATGAGGTATGTGTGGATGTTTTTTAATAGGAGAAATGTTATGATCAAACATAGGTAACCTTAACCTAGTATCTAATCTGTGTCTAAACATCACATTAATCAGTTATTGTTCATTCGAAGGATAATTAAATTATAATATTACGTTAAATTATATCAAACACTTCATAAGACACGTTCATAAAAGTTTTCGGGTTTAGGATTTGCACAATGTGACATCCTTTGTAACCAGCCGACTGTATCACGTAACGCAGACATGAGACTTCACTTATCTCTATATGGTTTTGGGTCTACATTGAATATCGGCTTTTCTTTATTTGCGCAAGGAACGTGATAAAAGGCTTATTTTTTATATACCGGGTGAGGCTGATTCTGTGTTAAGATACCGCAATTACGGAAATACGGGGAAAAGAGGAGTAGAGATTTGGATCATCTTGGTATACGAAATAATGAATGAATGAATTCTTTATTGCACACACCAGTTGAAAGAAATAATATAAAATACGATACAAACAAATTGCACAATGAAATGAAATATAATGAAATATCGTTTTAAATGGCACTATTATATAAGAGAATGTTAAGTATAATTATATGTTATTTGTTTTTTAATTGTAATTCAGTTAAGGGATATTCTGTAAAAATAATGGGTTAAAGTAAAGACCGTCCACCAATCTTGATTCATTGAAAATTCGTTCACACCTTTTACTCGATTGACACAAATAAATAGTCAGTTAACAGCAGGGTAAATTCTACGGTTCAGTATATCTCATAGTCCATTGAATAAAAAGTTCTAGAGTGCGTGAGTTAGTAACGTAAGATGTTTCTTCGGAAACATGTCAAGAGTCCCTAGGTAATAAACATACTAAAACCCCGGGCCACTAGGAGGAGCCCCGGAGTGGGGGGAGGGGGAAAATGGGTCCATTTTTTCATTTTTCGCTTAAATCTCAAAAACGGTACATGTTAGAGAAAAACTTTCAAGGAAAAGTTGAAAGGCCATAAAATTATCTACAAGTTGTACCTGAATCATTTTTTCCTATATCCTACCGTTTCTGAGTTATACGCAGTAAAACATGATTTTGGCTCAAACAATTTCCACATCAATCGATCAAAAAATATTTCTTTCTTCCAAAAAACTCAAAAGTGCAACTTGTGACCGGTACTGATAGATTGCTCTTAATTAGGTCTATAATTGGTAAAATAAACACATTCCTCCATGGAAGCCTTTAGGAGGAATCGATTGTCAAAATATTATATTATGGTAGTTTGAGTTACTGAACTTGATCTTTTTATTTTTTTCTTCCAAAAAACTCATAAGTGCAACTTGTGACCGGTACAGATAGATTTCTCATAATTGGGTCTATCATTGATAAAAATACCAGATTCCAACACGGAGGCGTTTACGGGGAATTGAATTTTATTAGGGTAGTTACGATACTTGAACTTTTTATTTTTTTTCTCCAAAAAAACTCAAAAGTGCAACTTGTGACCGATACTGATAGATTGCTCTTAATTAGGTCTATAATTAGTAAAATAAACACATTCCTCCATGGAAGCCTTTAGGAGGAATCGATTTTCAAAATACTATATTAGGGTAGTTTGAGTTACTGAACTTGATCTTTTTATTTTTTTCTTCCAAAAAACTCAAAAGTGCAACTTGTGACTGGTACTGTTAGATTGCTTTTAATTAGGTCTATAATTGGTAAAATAAACACATTCCTCCATGGAAGCCTTTAGGAGGAATCGATTGTCAAAATACTATATTAGGGTAGTTTGAGTTACTGAACTTGATCTTTTTATTTTTTTCTTCCAAAAAACTCAAAAGTGCAACTTGTGACCGGTACAGATAGATTGCTCATAATTAGGTCTATCATTGATAAAAATACTAGATTCCACCATGGAGGCGTTTACGGGGAATTGAATTTTATTAGGGTAGATACGATACTTGAACTTTTTATTTTTTTTCTTCCAAAAAAACTCAAAAGTGCAACTTGTGACCGGTACCGATAGATTGCTCATAATTAGGTCTATCATTGATAAAAAAACCAGATTCCACCATGGAGGCCTTTAGGAGGTATTGAATTTTATTAGGGTAGTTACGATACATGAACTTTTTAACTAACTACCCTCAAGTTCAGTAACTCAAACTGCCCTAATATAATATTTTGACAATCGATTCCTCCTAAAGGCTTCCATGGAGGAATGTGTTTATTTTACCAATTATAGAACTAATTAAGAGCAATCTATCAGTACTGGTCACAAGTTGCACATTTGAGTTTTTTGGAAGAAAGAAATATTTTTTGATCGATTGATGTTGAAATTGTTTGAGCCAAAATCATGTTTTACTGCGTATAACTCAGAAACGGTAGGATATAGGAAAAAACTTGGAAAAAATGATTCAGGTACAACTTGTAGATAATTTTATGGCCTTTCAATTTTTCCTTGAAAGTTTTTCTCTAACATGTACCGTTTTTGAGATTTAAGCGAAAAATGAAAAAATGGACCCATTTCCCCCCTCCCCCCACTCCGGGGCTCCTCCTAGTGGCCCGGGGTTTTAGTATGTTTATTACCTAGGGACTCTTGACATGTTTCCGAAGAAACATCTTACGTTACTAACTCACGCACTCTAGACCCCCCTTGGAGGGACTCATTCAATGGACTATCAAGGAAATGTGCTATAAGCTTAAACGTTATGTTGTCTAGCAAAGATTTCTTGCTAAAAACAAAGATTCCGCTAAAAGAACTGCAATGCGAGGAATACATAATGTCTATAAAAGTTTCGAGATGCGACTGCTTTGCGGTTTCCTAAGGAATCGATACGAAGTGTATTCAACACGGGCGAAACACACGATTAGTATTCCAACCACGAAGAAATTGTATTACGTTTGCCGTCTACGAAAAAAAGGTACTCTATAATTTTATTTTCCGACCAAAACGTACTTACCTGAAACCGATACTTTATATTTCACATTGACATTATTTTTCGCATGCCGCTGCGTCAATAAAGGTGAGTATGTTTTGGTATTGTTTACGGTATCATAATTCTTTTTCATGTTAGATATTGATATGTTTTATAATTTATTTATGTTTAAAGAACTTCTCTGATTTTATGTCGCATTTCCTTTTACGTCATTGCGGTTACTACTGAGGAAAATTCTGTGGTGCAAATCAGTTCGATGAATAATATCTGTGAGCTTTTAGTGCGGTCTAGTATCTACTTGTAATCATACAAATGAAATGAAGGACTACAGCATCTTGCGTGCTTTACAGAATTTAATATAATTTATGAAATTTATAATTTATATAATACAGGTATCAATGACAATAATAACAATATTGCTGACTTTTCGTTATCGGGAAAGTAGGTAACATCAACCACGCGCGGGAAAACCGACGTCGAAATTAATAAATAATTTTTAATCTGTGTAATTCCACGGCATAAAAGTAAAGTATCGTCTACACTCGCCACATTACGCATTTCTAGAATGGTTTATAAGTTCAGGTCACGTATACTCCTTCGACTTTACGATGTTTATTCTGCGATGTTTGCTTTCACCTTCTGTTTGATCCAACTCGCTTTCATTCGATTTGTTTGACGTTTCAATGATTTATTAGTGGTTCATCAGATGGCTTTTCGTGGTAGTTTGTTTGGAGGACATTTTCCTTCTATTTTTAGGTATACGTATGTTATAGAATATTGAGCCTTATTTAAAAATATAACGTGTATATATTATACCTAAATTAATAAATATAACGTGTTATCAGATTTATTTCATCAATCCTTATGTGTTTTTTTTTATTACAAAAATGATAATATTTTGATTAATATTTATTGATTGTGACTATTTCAATTTATCTAATGTAGGGTATGGGCTTAGTAAGTAGCAAGTTTCAATAATGTTATGTCGAACTAAATAAAAATAAATAATAATATAAGCATTTTCCGTAGGTTGTTCTTATTATCTACATCTTAGTAGTATTAGTATTATACAGTAGTATTAGTATTATACAATCAAAATTATTTAGAGTACATTTTTGTCTTGATATTATTTATAGATACTGATATTGACCAAAAGAGTCCTAGAATAACTTATATTATTATTGCAATAATTAAACAAAGTTTTATGATTTTATATCGTTAAAAGTTTTAATCATTGGGATATATTTAAGTGATGATACACGTGTAACTAGGAATCGATGTTAATAAATTACTAATGAATGGATAACATCACGTAAATTTATCTTTAAGTACACGGAACGTAATTATTGTGAAAGTTTTCATTACAAAATGTTAGAAATTTAATTTTGAAGAAGATTGTTTTTTATATTATATAGAGAAATTAGTATTGTTCTGTTTAATATTTATTACTATTAAGTATGAAAGGGCTTTTTTGTAAAAATTCAAATAAATTTTCAATTTTGTTTTAATATTATATTTGTCCCATTATATTATTAAATTTTCTTGAATATTCATATATGTATTAGTGTTTATATGAAAAGGAAAGTTTAATAGCAAGGACACAATAATAATATTAGTTCTTTTTAAAATATGAACAATAACTGAAAAAAAAATTAACAAAAATATTATATTTTACTAGCCGCTCGTCCCTGCTCTACCCGGGTTGTATAATGTATATCATATATTTATGTGTTTATAAAAACATCATAAAAAAATGTGTGCGTGTACCTACTAGTGTACACACGTAAGAATTGAAACTTCTTTATGACCTTATTTTTCAAAAAATAATTTACTATATGCAACTTTACAGAAATACGTCGAATCACGCGTGGTAGGGATAAGAAAAAGATGGCGCGTAACGGAAAAATGTCACGCGTAACGAAAAAATGTTACACTAAATTTTTTTCCAACCCCAATAAAGAAGTTTCACTTCAATATAGCTTATGTCCATCAGGGATAAAGTAGGATTCTTATGATAAAATAATTTTTTAAATCGGTCCAGTAATTTCCGCGCCTATTCAATTCAAACAAACATCAAATTTTTCATGTTTATATAATTCATAAGGGAAATAAAACACAGTTCCTCAACCATTTAATCAATTTATTCAATACACAGTTTTTTGTCATGAAAAGGAAATTTGATTGTTGTTGGAGCTACACCGTCGGTAGATACATACCTCTACAATCTTTGTCCATTGCACCGTGGAACCTTCTAGATGGAATTGGAAGAATTGTTATTTATACTACATGCTCTTTGTAGAAGCTACCTTCTGATGTACCTTAGTGTGTATAATATGTACGGATATGAATAATACATGGTATAATTGCAATCGTTTACATATTTTGTGGAAACTTTAAATGTATCCTATATACAAAATAAACTATTCTTAATTAATGTTTTAACGGTTCTTTTGTTAAACTAGGAGGATTTTAATATACGAAAAGCTTACTCACATACAGAATTGCAATCGGGGGTAAACATTAGATAGGTCTATATACCCACAATACCATGTTATTTACAATCTATCAAGCGAAACAGGGCATTAAAAGCGGACACCATGAATCCAGCGGGGTTGTGAAGACACATGGATGTGGTCTGGTAATTTATAGCTTGTTTTTTGCAGGGGTTAATGGACTTTAATGGTGTATTTATGGCACAATTACTGTTGACCGTTATTGTATGAGATCAATGTTCTGGAACTAACGGAATCTTGTTAAATTGTTGCAAGGTAGACTTTAATAGAGCAAAATAATGTCCATCAGATAAATAAAAAAGTGTAAAGTTTGATTTTGTTAATGATTGAGGGTTTTTTATCTGCCTGAAAACGCAGCCACTTATTTGAACTTATTTTACAATATCCAGTTGTAGCTACTGAATAGTGATTCAAAAGGGTGATATAAAAGTCTCGTTATATGAAGTTATTGATTTTGTATTGCAATATATTACGATAGAAATACTACTTATCTATTCTATGTGTGGTATATTATGAGTTCAAAGTTTACACAATATATTTGTACGTGCGATTCGTCTCGCAGTCTATTTCTCACCAATGAACTGTACGTGCCAACTGAAAAATTTTCATTTTTCCTTCCGCACGTCTGATAAATCCACAGAACATTATTTCCCGTACGCTACGTGTATGCAATATTGCACCTGAGACCACATTTTGGGCCATGTTGGACAACCTACGTGACATATTGCTACGGCACTCTTATTTATACGACTCACATTTGTAAATGCGAAGCAATTTGTTTTATGAAAATTTTAATGGCCGTATTTAAATTGGGAATATATCTTATTTGTACGCTCATTTAATGTTGCATGATTTATTGGAACACAGTTTATGTTGAAGAATATGGTATAAATGTGTTCAATAAATTTATTTATATGGGTACGCTTTCACATGATTGCATTTGCTACAAAAAGTTGTAGCTACGCGGTGGTGGGAAACGCTCGGAATGTTATAATGCTACGCAGCATAGCCCGGTTTTCAACATACTAATTATTCTAATTCAAAGCCATTTCTTTCTAGTGTATATGTTATAAGAATATATTATGTTTATGGATAATAAGTTGCTCTTTTTATTTTCTCTTTGTTGAATACGATTTTCATAGTCAATGTTTTTCCCTTTATGCCTTTTA
The DNA here is from genome assembly GCA_907164685.1 of Colias eurytheme. Taxonomy (NCBI): domain Eukaryota; kingdom Metazoa; phylum Arthropoda; class Insecta; order Lepidoptera; family Pieridae; genus Colias; species Colias eurytheme. The sequence continues at coordinate 24,046 of CAJQZN010024417.1, read as the reverse complement.
CAAGCATTCATTTATAAATATAATCATACAAATTAATTTCAATTCAAAGTTTTGTTCCCAAACACAATTACCTCGAAACATAAACTAACAGTTACAAACCAGTTATTTCCCGGCAAGGTAACATAGCGTGTCAGCTTTGTCCAATTTGTTATTAAGCAGGTCACAGCTTCATTTAAACTTGCATCGTCTAAATTAATGACGAGTAACCGAGTAAGGTTTGGACCAAGTTGAATTATAAAGGACGTCTGCCCAAGGGAAATCAGTATGTACAAGAGACAGGTGTGATTTCATTTTACTTTTTAAGACTGAACTTTTGAGATTTTATTGATGCAGTTAAATAAATTTGTCTTTCGGCTGTTCAGTTGTATGAGTAAGAAAGTTTTTTTATGACTATTTTGTTGTATGGGAATGAAATGGTCTCTAAGGAGCTCTTTAGACCGTTATGGACCATTGAATGCGTTACATTAATAAACGCTAATTCACTGTTGTATGAATGACAACTACCAATTAATAGTTATAGGTACTAGACTCGATAAAACATTGATTTTAATCTTAATGAAGTTCATTTCAAAATTAAAATCATTCAGATTTTAAATCAAAGCTATCAGTTTGCGAGGAACTGCTCACTTTAATCTCATTCACCCTAAGTTGTTTGATAAGTATGAAAAATCGTTAAGCACAAACCGATATTAACTCTCGTATTTGATTAGATTGAGGGTTCGAAGTACCTGGCTCCCTCAAATTTTATTGGAAGACTTCATTGGTTCTACCCCGATGGATAACAGATAAGGACGGAGTTGGTATAACAAGGTAAGTATATAAGTGGTTTGCTTTTATTGATCAAACTGGGAAACGGTTATCTTCCATTTATTGTGAGGATTATCGTTATGGAAGAAAACCAGATATTCTTTATTCGTGCACATTTTATTATGATTCGATATTTATATAGAGTAATTAAATTAAACCATTTAAAATAAGGTCGAGGCCATATTTATTACGTCTCGTTTTGGGATTATTGTTCAGTATTAATTATTTTCCACGAAATAGATTGGAAATATCTATAGCCTTCACTACAAAACAATTCGGTTGATATTTCAATTAATAATTATTTTTGAAAGATAAATTGAGACCAAGAAGTTGTTCGGGTAATCCCAAAGGATTTTCTCGAGGAAAAGGGAGGAAAAGGGGTGATTATTATCTAAAAGACGAAGTCAAAATAACTGAAATATGAAAGATTTGTGATAAAAATGTCTTAATAATTGATTGTTTATTTTAACAGGTTAATTCGTACGTCAGATTAATCCTGACGCCTTTTCAGGGTCACCTCAAAAAGACAAAGTAATTAAAAGTGATTCGCCTTTCTCTAATGTTTAACAAAGTATGGCAGCAATTAATCAGAAAAGTACTTCCAAAGAGCTGACCTTTTTTTCCGAAGGGTGGATTGAAAGGGTTCATTGATTAGTCCAGTTTCGTAATGATTAGTTAGGATTATAGAGTTAATAGCTTACAGAGCCTCATATTAATTTATTTTAATTGCGTCATTTCGAGGGTGTGTGGTCTTCTTGGGTGATATCTTTGGCTGTCATATGGTTCAAATATTATTTGAAGTGGTATTATAGTACTACAAACGTCAGTATGTACTTATTTTGCACTACGGATTTCTAATTACGATTAATTGTTATTAAGGTGAATATTCCTGCAAGGAAGATTACGAGAGTAAATAATTAATAATAAAAAAAAAGAATACTACGAGAGTATACAAAACATTATTACAATGATTTGCTGGAGATTTAACCAAGTGAAGAGCCGCTTATTAAAATAAGATAATGTACACATACCACCTTAATAAAACACATTTAAAGTAGGCTATAAAGAGAAACAAAAACCGCTAAGCTGATCATATAAAATAACGTACCGTAACTATCATTATTTATAACGCAATATAACAAGGTATCCCACAATATTCAGTACAAGTGAACATTTCTTTCATACGCAACACAATAGCAAAATAAACAAGGAGTATATTTATATCCCGAAACTCTGAGAGCCGCGGGCACGAAAATCCTATTTCTGTTGCGGCAAAAATATGTCTCGGAATTTTTAAGATATTAAATGCGTTCCTGTAATATATGCGACCCCTGCCTACTTGCGTCTGAAGAAGACAATTTGTATTCGCCAGGGAGGGATAGTGCATGCATTTGTTAGGTGCATACCGCGGGTTTGGGAGCCATTTTTCCGACCCCAAAATTTCGAAGCATTCATGTCGTGCTTTGCTTGAATAATGCAGTATATTGATAAACTTCACAAGATTTTTTGGATTGCGTGTTTTTATGAAAAGTAAGATTCATATTTTCATATACTCTCCCGAATTCTATTGGCCTTAATATACGAAATACCCTAAAAAATTGTTTCGTTGCTTATTAATATTCAATTAAGAAACTTGCATGTTGCAGGGAATTTCGTGAAATTGAAATCTCCTCCGCGAAAATTTAAATCGGATTTCTTAAATTGTTTATTGCGTAAAGTTTGCAAACAACAGTAACGAGGGGTAACGTCTTCATTTTGCGATCTTAAAACTTATTCAAATTCACAAACTCGCCTCGATTGGAGCGTAATAGTTAATCGAGTATTGTTTCTTTTTAAGAGTTTTTAATTAAGGAGTTTTCGAAAGCTAAGCACTCTTGTCTGAGTTGTCTAATTGTATACCTCTTTCAATTGTACTTCAAAGTTACGCAATTATTTGAGACCCTTCGAGTTTAACTATTGATTATCTCTAAGATAAATCTATTAATGGCTATTATATAAGTTTTATCATTGTTGAAGTGTATAATTTGGTTCGTTTAAAGGGTTTATTATGGATATTGTCTTAACTCTTATATCTATAAGTACGTCTTTAGTCTATTGTTACTCTATTATATGGAATACGATGTCGTATAATAGAGAGAGAGATAATACGAATACGTTTTATAAAGATGATAAATAACTATTGTTGATTAAATGAAATATCTCTGAAAATTAACTATAGACAAGCTTATAAATCTAATCTTTAACCATATAAATTGTATAATCTAAATTAAAAAGAATCCTAAACCGCATTCAACTTAAAGCTACGTTTTTTCACAACTTAAAATAATAACGCGTAGGCGAACCACGTCATAAGGAACTCGAAAAGGTCCATAAAAGGAAACAGTAGAGTAGTTGCAGTAAGTGGCACTGTGTCATTATTTTAGCTGTACTTTACCCTTAACGTGTAACCCATTTCCATATGAGCTTACCTAGAAACGTAACAAAAACTGGGAAATGAGAGCGGCATTAAAAACCTCCGAATATGAAGGGAAACAATAAAACGAGCGAGTGACGATAGTTTAAGAGACGCGTGTGTTTTACGTTCTAAATTTAATCATTGTGAACTGCCTACTTGAATTTTGAATTTAAGAAGCATACTTTAAAATTAAAAGGTATTTTCACATTAACATGTACTATAACATGTCTGACCGCCTCCTTGGTACAGTGGTTGACACGTGAGCGTAGAACCGAGGGGTCCTGGGTTCGATTCCCGGTGGAGACGAAGAAAAAAAAATGTCTCGGTCTGGCAGGACACAGAAGGCTGATCACCTACTTGTCCCTAAAGAAAATCGATCAGTGAAACAGATGTATGAATAATGCATCTGCCCCTTACCCCACTACGGGGACACGGGACTTCACTTTTATAACATATCTGGCATTTAAAAGTAATAAATAATTTTAGTTAAGCTTGTTACCTACTACTTGTACAATTGTACATACTGAAAAATAGTAAGTACATTTGCATTCTCATTTATAAACTTTCCCAAGATAACACAATAATAAATACCTAATTTATATATTTATAAAGTTAACGAGTACAAAAGAAGCCCATCTCCTAGTCTATGCTCTCGCAAACATATTAAGCGCTGGCGTCTTATCCACGTAACTCGTTACCGGGAAGTGCTCATGAAAATTCTTTCATTCCGGGAACGGTTCACCTTGAGAACACTTACGGTACAAATGAAACAAGGTCAAGATTCTCTTTCGAGGAATCAAGCTTTTCATGCAGTATTTATGAAAAGAATTTTATAATTATACACTGCGGCGTTTGTATACATTTCAATGCAATTTATTATAATTAGCAGGAATATGGTTGAGATTTGCTTTGGAATATTTCTAACATTTTAAGAGTAAATAATTTTTGTTTTGTATTTTTATTTTTTTGTATTAATGCTGTATTGAATTGATTTCGCAGTTGCAATCAGATTTACTAACATTAAATCTTGTAATATTTATCAGTGTCGTGCAAAGCTGAAGTATGCTTTATTTTTACCTCATAAATGTGTATGTTCCTATATTTTTATTGTTTGAATGCTCAATCAAAGCATAGAACAACAAATAATAGAACTTAGTTCAATTTAGATACTAAAAGCTAAAAAAAACTGTTAACCCGGCCAAATCGGACCTATATATAGGTACGGGCTAGAACGTTCTAGTGCAAAATATGTAGTTTCATTTTTTGTACCAAATGAATATTTATGCTGGCTGAAATTTTTTATTTAAAAAAGCAATCCGCGAATTGCAGTTTTACAATCCAGTGAAGTGGTCATTACTATGATTTTGTCACTTTCATACATTTCCGAATTTTTTTTATTCGTATGCATAATATCGATGCAATGAAAACCCTTTGATATTGACATTGATTTATTCGGCTTTTGAAACAAACATTTCGCTTAACTATTTAAATGCACTGTTTTTGTGTACATAGTAATACAGTTTTTTTAACGCTTTCTTATTAGTCATTTGGCAGAATGTGTCTTAATTAATTAGATTGTATTAAGTCGCAAATTAATTAGAATTTACTAAGAAATATCATCATAAATAATAATTGAAAAATCTCTGTTAAGATAGACTTCACAACACATACATTTGCAATATCTTGAAGACACATTCACGTGATATTTAACTTTAATAGAGTTACGGCTGTTGTTACACTTTACCAGCGAATTACTCCATAACGATAGTTTGTGCCTGGCCCTCGGGGACCGTCTTGAAATACGATCAATTAGACAAAATAGGGTGAGCGAAACACCCAAGAGAAATTTATATGGTTATTAATGTTGTGTTTATTATAACTATGTTTATGATGGTGTTAATATATTATGTTAGTTAAAATATTTTTAATATGTGGTCTTTGTGGTTGTTGTCTTGCGGAATTTACTAGATTAATATTATAGAGAAGATTAGAAGAAAGATACTACGTTGTAACTTTCATGGTTATAACGATATACCTACCTCTAATATTATTTGATTGATTACGACAAAGCGCCTACGTAGCACTGCGCGCGTAGCACTGCGCGCGTAGCACTGTAAATATTCGAATAATATATTATTAATATTTATGGACAAAGGCCTTATAAGAGATGCATATCCAAATCATACCGTGAGATAAACCTGTGACGTATTGACTAACGTAAAAAGTATTTTTCGACGTTTCAACTTTTACGAGGGCTAGGGAAATAGAACGTAAAAAGGGGGCTATATTTCTTATCGTTTGAAGATTTGGTGGTGGATTGCATAAAAGAACAATAACATGAACATGATTTACGGTTACCCATCTATATATGTATCTATGATGGCATCCTTATCTATTCCTAATGTAATGTGGTAAGGGACTGTGGTTCAAATGTCACTGCCAGCTGGTGACAATTGATTGTATTGCTTCCTGTTTGTATACTTATTGATATAGTTTCCTAATATAATTATAATTACCCTCCTAATCTAATGATTATGTAATGCCGTCATGTGAATGTGTAGTAGCATATAACAATGTGTATCACTTTGTGTATCATAATATATGTGTAAGAGTAACGTGGTGCACAATTTTGTTTGGGAGTTTGAATACATTATTTAATATCCGATATTGGTAAGTATCGGGACGCGGTTAACTGACAAGAAGAGAAATGCATTTATCTTGTCTTCATCTGTTATATATCACTAGCTACATTCATCCTCACAAACTTTCGCATTTATAATATTACTAGTAGGAATAGGAATAGGATAGGCTATTACAAGGCTTCCTTCTTGATAAATAATTCCGCTGAAAACAAATATATACATTTTGACCAAACGTATGTATTATGTTCATCACAAAGACATTATATGCATTATCTAATGTTATTTAAATTAGTACAATTTCAACGCACAGTTAAGTATAGATGCATTCATTAGCACCGGGCCAGACAAAACCACCATTTAAGTGGGCAATGTCTATCGCACTGCGGTTGGAGTTGGGTTGGAGCAAATGAGAGACGCGACAGAATATCTATAGAGATCTCGATTCGACGACGCGGTTGGCGCAGTGGTAATGTAACTGCCTACTGAGCCGACGGTCCCGGGTTCGATCCCCGGTCAGGGCAAATATTTGTGTGATGAACTCAATTATTTGTTCTTGGGTCTGGGTGTTATTATCTATATAATATGTATTTATTAAATATTATATTTATCGTCGCCTAGTACCCACAACACAAGCCTTAATTGAGCTTACTGTGGGACTAGGTCGATTTGTGTAATAATGTCCTATAATATTTATTTATTTATTTTATTTATTTATCTATATTATGTTATTGGCCTAATGACATAAGCATGATACCTAAATCTTCTTATATATAAAAATGAATCGCAAAATGTGTTGGTAAGCGCATAACTCGAGAACGGCTGAACCGATTTCGATAATTCTTTTTTTATTATATTCCTTGAAGTACGAGGATGGTTCTTATGCAGAGAAAACGTAAATATGTACCACGGGCGAAGCCGGGGCGGACCGCTAGTACTATATAATACTACAACTTTAGAGTATAGACTAATGAAAAATATATTTGTTCGTGTTCACGATATCGATTATTTGAAGTGTTTAGATAATCATGTGGATACAGTTAAGGTTATAGTTTCACGTTGAAATTTTAAATTAATTAATGTATTCAATCAAATTCTACCTGATTGTAAAGTTATATGTATTTAAAAAAATCAGATAATGGTTGGAAGGTGTAATGAATACAAATTAAAAGGACCATTACAGCCTACCTACGATAGCATTGTCAGAGTAAGGCTTTATCTCAAATTGTACAACTTTGGCTTGGCGTATAATTAGTGGTAATATTTCAAAGTTTAAACTTGTATACATGTAGTTTCATTGTTTGAGATAAGACGAAAGTTTGTGGGATGTTTTATCATAGCAAGAGGGCTATTGTTTATGTTAAACTTTGATATAGTTCACAATAATTAATGATGAATTAATAAATAAGATTCTAGTATGAATAGATTTTAAGTCAAATTCTTGTACGCGTAATTTGACATTCTTTAAATTATTAAAAATGTAATAATTTACATTTCAATCTGTTTAATTAATTAATGATCGAAACGGCTTGAATTTCACGGATTAATATTCATTGGTCTCTACCACCTCTACGAAGTAACTCTAATCATACAAATTTTATAGAAAACTGGCTTGCTAAAATCTATATTCTTAATGCGGATAAATTCACAGCCTCAGGTTAGTTAGTGTTCAATTAATTTGAAATTACTCAAAAAACTGAAAATATAACAAATTAGTGAAACTTAGCCTTTCAATGCACCTATTATTTTATCTCGTAGCACCGTAGCACGTCCTACGATTACAATTTACTCTCCTTTAAAGTACATTCAGTAAATACTCGAACTAGATTAAACAAAAATCTTGCATTTTCATATTTGCACAACACTGTATAAAATACGACTGTAACGTGGAAATTGTTTTAAAATTTACGTACTCTTTATTCAGGTTACGATACTGTGAAATTAAAATTCAAGTGTTGGATGGAAATTACGACCTCCTTTTATTATATTACATGAATTTTTCATACTGCAATGAGCGTACTTACGGAAAATATGGAGTAAAAATGTTGCTTAATTTAACATTGCATTGTTCTCTTTAATTAATATCCGCTAGATTAATTAAAACTTATAAAATAACGCTATTTTTAATAATATACTTGGAAATTCTTGTGAGTATGAAATATTTGAAACTTCGTATTAACATTCATATGTATATTATGACCATTTTTTTATAAACATGAGGTTAAAATTTGATACAACTTTCCACTAAATATTATTTTTGATGCGTCATACACACAACTATTTCCACGAATGTTAAAAACACATCAGTATTTTCGTTGCTCATATTACCCCGGAGCGAGTAAACGAAAACTTAATTAGTAGGAAACGTTATAGAAATACGAATTGTAAAAATTGGGTTTGCTGGAAAAAATGGCGACCAACTGTGAGTGTGGTATACGCTTCGTATCCTGCCAAGCCTGCCGTAAATTTCGTAAGAGCCTTTACATCTGAAGATTTTGTATATTTTAATTAATTAAAATAGTTTTTTTTATATTTGGTGTGGCAACCACAGCTGCAACACACGTTACGGTATACCTTTTTTCTACGAAGGCTGCCAACCTTCGTAAAATATGCTACAGTCTTTCGTAGTCGTCCTACCAACTACTGTTGGCAGGACTTCTTATTTGGTCAGTTGAATAACTTTGTAGCCACGAATTCAGAGCCTTTGTCTTCTAAACCCATAGATTGTTTTCTATACATTGAGTGCAATTAGGCAATTGCTCCTAGGTAATTACACTATCACTAATTAGTTATCTGTTAATATGGACGATGTTAACTACTGGTTGATTATGTAACATAGACTCTACTTTTTGGAACTTCTAAAATTCTCGTATAAATTGAAGTTCACATTTATTTTTCATGAGAGATTTAAATATATTGAACGTCATTCTGTTTATCATTCTAGTAATCACAGTTTAAAGAGTATATTCTAGAAAATGGTGAATCCATGGTGAATCCTTTTTAAAGACATTCACATTTTACATTTATTAATAATCATAATTGTAAATTTATTAACTTTATCTCTATCAAAAAGAAATACAATATCTCAATCAAAGCTAGCAATCAAATAAAAACGCATTCATCTGATCGTATGAACGGCAGCGAAAGAGAGAACACTGAACATTTTTCACCGCACTCGTAATTACTGGACGAAAATAAACAACTCGATTACATCGCTTTTTAATGAAAGTTGATGAAATTGAATTTGCTAGTTCCGCTTTTGTTTCTGGCAGTTTTAAAACCCCATGTTTTTGTAGGCGTAGCAGTTTGCATGTTCGACTGCATCAATATTTGCTGAAAGTTAAATTACGTACTAGGGTTGTATAAAAAGATAGAGGTTATGAGGTTTATCTGGTTTTAGATATACATGTACTTAATTGAGATTCATAAAATGTGATGAAACACTTTGTTTATTAAATTTGATTGGATAAAAGTTAATATTTTTCAATGAGAAGATTAATGATATTCTGCACATAAATATGTGTTTTTAATCTATATTATACAGCAAACGTGTAAGATATTGCATTGGTAATAATTACATAGTCACAGGAAAATCAAAGTACATAATATACTGTGACTGTATGTTCATATAAAGAATTGTTATAATAAAAGTGTACCTACATAAGCCTGGCGGTTTGACTGTGATTACATGAATGCAGGAAATTAAATAATAAAAAAATATCAACGGTCCTTATGATAGGTACGTTTACAATGAACGTCGGCGATTTTGTCAAATAATATAATTTACAATTTTATTCCTCTTTCATATTCATGTCCACCAAGGTAACTGAAATTTTAGTTTTAATGTACTGGATAATTATGTTGTGTTTAGCTTATTTGTCAGCCAAATAAATATATAAAAGAAAAAAAAATCATCAAAACGTTTAAGCTATACCTTAACTGCAGCAAGCTGTGAAATCAGCACTTACTCTTGCAAAAAGGCCTCAATTTAAATTGAACACACATCTCAACCCGGATCCGCTTTAGCAAAAACCTTAACGACATAAGCACGGCATGCTAAATGGGTCAAGACGTAACGATGCCTTACGGCCACCACGTCATGTCAACGAGACACGAAGTAGGCGCTTGGAAATAATTACGTTTTTGTTTCAAATGCTATGTGGAATTGTGGTTTAAAGTTTAGGTTGATGTCGGTTGTTGTAAAAATGTTAACAATATAATTTATTTGAACTATACCTTACTACTCGAGTAAGATTTAAAAATATTAAAGTCTTGGGAATAATGCAGCTTTCTAGTGGGTTTAGTAGTTTTTGATTTACTTATTAAAACATACCCTGAATAAAGCTAAACTTTTTTCCTTCGATATCACTGTAGTATGATTTTTTTTATTATATGATGCTTTATGACTAAAATATTTATATAAAAAAGAAAAATCGAACCTAAAACTTCCAATCTTACGATATTCAAAATAATATCCATAATTCGTAGCTCCGTGTAGAAGGCTTTCATAACACAGCCCTTGCGGTTGTCCCAAGCAACGCGTATAACTCGATTGCGAACTAATGTGTCATGTTGCACTTGCACTAATGTGTTTTAGCTAAACTGTTCTGAAACTGGGTTCTGATTTTGTAGCTTGATTTTTAAATGTAGCTTTATTTTTTTGGTTGTAAATATTGTGCCAGTATAAATGCATGGAGATAGAAATGCATGCATGGTGAGCATACACAAAATTAAGTTTGTTGTTTTAAATAAAAAAAAACATCAAATAGGCTTTTGGATTGGCTTTTATTTATCTTTCTTCCATTTTGTATTTATATTCGTCTATTTGTATCTTTTGCATTATCTAATTTTACCATTTTTTTAATATAAATAATGTTCAATTTAAACATATTCAAGTAGGCACGTACTTTATGCTCGTACTCTTATCTTATAAATATTTTTAATTATAATTGACTGGTAATTTGTTCTATTAATTAAACTATAAATCACAAACAAGTAAAGTAATCATTGAATTCAGTAAAATAGTTAGAAACAAACTCCTGGAAGTTTCTAAACCGTTGTTAAATAATACACCCTTCGTCCTACATACGAACTCTGTCAATATTAAACATAGTTTTAATTGTTTTCCGTATAGTTTGTATCGGAATTGTATATTTGATAAACCTTCATAAAGTTTTCATAGAATTTATCCGTACCTATCTGTTATAATAATTCCTAGAAGGATGTTATTATTTCTTCAAAGATTGTTTATGGCAACATAATAACCTCTAAATAATTTTATTCAACACATTTACTTAAAAATGGTTTTATTAGTAAAATCTTATTACAATTTGTCCCCTTTAAATTATACAGTTTAGATTCGTTTCTTCACGTATCGTATAGATAGTAATAACACGAACACAATATAAAGTTATTCTTGGTTTAATTAAGTACAAGACTAATAAATTTTCCACAATATTAATCGATCCAATCCTATCTAAAGAAACTCTATTTGATGTAAGTCTAGTCCCTCTTCATATTTGTATAGGATTTTAGACGGGCATAAGATATAATAGGCTGTCAATATCAGAAGGTTAAAGAGAGGACTTGACTCCAATACATGAGTATGAAATATATAACTGTGAATACTAAAATTTGACCTTCTTAAATGTTTGCTTGATTTTAAAATATGTTTTGAGTAAAAGTGTTATGAATTCTTAGAAAATCTGAGAGCCTTTTTCGTATCTATTCCATAAGATAATATTATCGGGACCTTATCGAGACGAATATTTTTTGTTAGTTTTAAAAATTTAAAGGTGTGTAGGTATGTATGGATTGATGAATGTATGAATTCCTGCACGCAAAAAAAAATCTAATAGATTAGATCAGCTATATTTACAAGGGTATCATACGTTCACAACTTCACAGGTCTATTTAGAATCACGTGTTTCATAAAAACATTATATAAATAGAACAAATCCCAAAGAAAAACACAAAAAATCCGGTTATACAATCACGAAAATAGCTCGGTCAACCGACTTAACTCGAAATACGCATTGAAACAAATTCGCCGCGACCGCTCGTCTGAACTTGATGTAATATCCGCTGAATCAATTCATTGCCGTCCACCATTACCGTACAAAAGCACATTCAGTTTACGCTCCATGCGTTTAATTCATGTAATCAACTCTCGTACCTATCACACGTGTTAAAGGTGTAATTTGGTGTGAATGCTTTATGCATGTAAATTGTTAAGTAGCTTAAGAGCGGCCTGATTAATTGATGTCATTGTCCATTTAGCAGTTCTGGTTATATTTTAACGAAATTGTAAATGCGGTTATATATAGGGTAGCTTTATAACAGAGTCTAGCTCTTTAGCCGTTAAACATTAATTATTCAACTATGCTACTAATATTATAAACGCAAAAATTTCTAAGAATATAATAAATATGAAAACACTGAAATTTTCCGATGATACTCGGCAGTTAGTTAGCTTATGTACAAGAAACACCTAACCACTTGCTTTTATCCGCAGGTGAAACCGCGCGGCACAGATAGTAATAAGAAAATTATACATTAATAAGAGCTGATGGAAATTCAATATATCGATTCCGGTAGTTTTAATTTTAACCATTTAATAATGATATTATCAGAAATTTCAGCTAAATGATGATGAAAGGTAATAAAGGGTTCTTCAGTAAAATAGATTCGATAAACAAGGAACTTCACAGAAACGGTTAATATCAGTTTCTTGTTATTTAATAGTAACAACTATCTAATGGAAACTTGTTCAAGTTCTAGAAATTGTTTATATCATTATTTTGTATCTGACAGTGAGTTCCTTCAGCATTCCTTGAATAATGTAATGATTAATTATTTACAACAACCTATTCATGAGTTCCTTCAGCATTCCTTGAATGATGTAATGATTTAATAACCAATATATTTACAACAACCAATTCATATCAATTAAAATGTTCCTAAAACGACAGAAACAAATGACCTCTATTAATACACCACAAACGTTAATTCAGCCTACGATTCTCCAAACCAGCTTAAAATAGTTTCATGTTCCTTAAATCCGGAGCTATGAAGCCACAATTAGTTCCTTTAAAATTGAAGTTCCATGTTCAGCGAAAGCTTGTTTCATTTAGTTTGCAAATGCAATTAAAGGGTTAATTTACGATACAAAATCGAGTTCCCTATTCTTGGGAAGTTAGAATGAGGCTCTCCTCAAGCGTCGACAATGTAGAACTCGGATAGCGGTGGAATTAATTTTACCTACTGCAACTTAATATAATTGTGTTTCGTGTCGTTGGTTGTTTCTTGAGTGTTTCAGGGTATTGCTCTCTTTATTTTTGAGGGCATTTTCATAAATGTTTAGGTACGTTTATTTTGTTAAAATTTAAGTCAAATAAAGTTACGAATTTCGAAGAGTTAGAGTACGTCTCTCTATTATAAGAAACTTGAGGGAGTACAGAAAAATGTAAATTTGAAATAATTGAATTTGAAATCATCTACAACAATGCCTTTAACTACGTATGAACTTTTCAAGTAGCTACACAAACTTCAGCTGAACGAACGTAATATGATAAACAGTAACAAAGTTAGGAAAATTATAAAACACGCATTCGCACCCCGCTCCTAAATGCAAACAGTCAACCGTTTTGCCCAACTCCGGCTGTCGTTGAACTCAAACAGAGGGTAACAGGAAACCCAAATATCGATGAGCTCCCGTATCAGTCAATATTGAGCGATACGTGATACAATGCTCCACAGTAGGAGGGCTCAAACAGACTTGGTTGCAAAATGCAAACTTTATAATTGGCCATAGCCCTTTAATACTGAACCCTTGCTATGGGATTGTTAATTAACTCCACGGATCTGTGACAATATCCAGCTCCCAGGACGAGAAACAGCAGTTTGGATAAGTTTGAGCCTATTAACGATGTAATAAATATCAATTTGCGTTACGAAGACCTTTTGAAAAATTATATTCATCCTAGTCAATAATGACCAAGGATATGTAAATCGTCTTTTTATGGTCGAGAAGAGATGATTTTTGTTTCAGGATATATGGATGATATTTATTTATTTATTCCCTTGTAAAAAAGCTTCCCAAAATAAGTACTGTTTATTCGTTTAATAATAAAATCATCTGTAAATATATAAAAAAAAAATCAAAAGAAAATACTGTAAAATGAAAAACTTATGCATCTTCATTAAAATCTTGAAATGATGAATCGGATAAAAATTTCATACTGTAGAAATTATCTTAAATATTCAAAGAATTTCTGTCTAGATAAGCTAATATAAGATTCTATGACTTGGCCTAAATCCTTTCTCCCATAGAAGACGTTCTATGCTACGAGCTGAATGGATTCCAATTTGCTTGTCAAATAGGACTGCGTCAATTCATGGCTTTCATATACAACGGATAGACTTCTGTTACATGCCGTTAATATAATATAACTTGATAATATAGTGTTTGTGAATAGTGCGTCTCGGTTATTGAACGGGTCTTGATTGGTTTGGGACTGTTGGAAGCCATTTGTCTTGCTGTAGAATACACATTTAATAGCGATGGTCGAGTATAGGTTATCTTCTAGCGTACACTCATACTACGCTCGCTCGAAAAAAAACTGGCTCAATGTTTTCTATTCCTTCTCATCAAATGTTGCAGGTTCCATATTGTATTATAGGTTGTCCACAATCCTGAAACAATTAGAACATAAAATTACAACATAGAATAAAACATAGAAAAAAAATTTTCAATTGTTCAAAAAGAAAAAGTCAATTGTTACAAATGTGGAGTTAAATGAAAAAAATACTAAATAAAAATAACTATGTTAAAAAAACCGACTTCAAAAACGGAAAAGAAAACATTACTGTACTGAGTGAGTGAGTGAGTTCAGAAATCTCGGCGTAATCGGTGTACATACATAAAAAAATACCGGCCGAATTGATAACCTCCTCCTTTTTTGGAGTCGGTTAACAAAGCCTTGAAAATTGCGTGCGCGTGATGATGCGTGTTTCTTTTCAGCAACTGTCATAGTAAAAGCATAGCTAAATAAAAAACCAAACGATTACTATAATAATATGGCGTGACTTAACCAGTTAGGGTGAGTTTCCCTCTTATTTTCCAACAAGTCCGCACTAATTTAAAACCCGAATCTCAAGCCTAAGACAGTTTGACATGGAGCTAGCGTGTTTGTCCAAAGTTCAGTTAAATTCGTAAGAAATGGAAGAGTTTTGCTTGCTGGTTTCAGCAATACGCTTTAGCAACGTCTGGTATACCAATGCTGTTTTATAAATGTTTAATTGAGGAAGTGGACTCCGTGATCTAAGATGCAGAGAAACGGACTTGTATACGGGACATTGACATGTGATTTACTAGAATTTCAAATTGATGCATCCTTTGAACTCGGCTTGAGGGTAAAATCTTCATTTGAAATGTGGATTTTGCAGGACTAATATTTTATGAAGGAATGTTTTATTTCTAATTTTCTTTATTTCTATATATGCATATATTTTTTGCAAATCTTTTGAATTGAGTATTTATTGCAAATCTTTTCCCATAATTTACTGTTATGATAATTAAATTATTTGCTTCGAGACGTAAAAAATAAACCTGAATATCCGTAGGATTAAAATTATTATTCATTGTATATATGCATATAGAAACTTTCATTTCGTTTTGCATGTTCATTACATACCTATTTATTAGAAAATCAAACATTGTTATTACTTATAGAAACAAATAGGCTCAAAATAACAATCGCATTCAGCAGCTATAGATCTAAGTAAAGTCTAGACCGGGCCCGCGTGACCAGTCTAAAATTTCCTTACACGAAAGCTCTTTGCAGTTGACAGTTAGCTGGTAGGGGGAATTTGTTTCCGTCACAAATATTGTACTACCAAATTAGAATTTTCAACTCCACTGTTCTAACTTGTTAGCGTTTAATTTAAAGCAAGTGCTTCGAGTCTTTGTTTGCGATTATAAACAATGGAAAAGTGAAAAATTTGTATTATGTATTTAGACAGCGATTTTATAATTGTTTAAAATACTTTGTACATTTTTGAATACAATAATGTCAAGCGGCTAAGCTTTTTAGATTACAAATTTTTACGATAATTTGTAAATATTATAAGCGTACGTAATTTTATTTCTCAATAGGACAACGTTAGGTTAGATATACAAGAAATTATTAACGAGAATGTTTATTGCTCTAATACGCAAACACTAGCCAGCAACTGATTTCACTGAAATTTTGTATGCGAGTGAGTACAGCCTGAAACAATATACTTACACTCATACTTGTATAATATAGTATTATAAATTATTTATAACACAATCAACAAATAAAGTTAATTTTCCATACCAAAATAAGACTAATTCTGTTAAAATTTACTATTACTTTAATTGTTCGTGCAATATTTTTCATTGGTTCTTTTGTCACCGCTCTATATTAGGCTTTTATTTTGGTAAGTTTGCGTTCTCTTTATCAATTAATATACTTTATTACTGTTATTTATGTAAGCGAAGTGTTCGTGTTGACAGAACGGCACTTAAACAAAGGTTATGTCTAAATTAATAGTCACTATTTCTGAACATAATGTCACAAATGCGTCACTGGACGTTTTAATTGTATTTCTGAGTCAATAACGTAAAAATATTAGGCGCTTGTTTTATTTATCCATATTAATTATTCGTGGTATTATTATTTACGGTCTACTTTTGGTATTATAAAATAAGCTTATGACTCTTCAGTACCTTTATGTTTTTGGTAAGTAATTTTTTGGTAAGTAATTTCTAAAATAAGAAGAAATACGGTTTGGTGAGATTTTCATTTAAAAAAAAGCTTTTAGAACAAGTATTAATTGATTTGTGTACCTATAATATTATGACAATTAAAGGGACATCTGAAAGAGTCTTGTTAAATGCATAAATATTTAAGTTAGAATACCTATAAATAAAATCACAGTGGACATAAAAGATAGGTACATGCAATTATTCGTTTCTTAGAATAAGCAAAGCTGTATTAGAGATATCGTTCTGTTTATATTACCTACCTTTATTGATAATTGATATTGCATTGATGTTTGAGATATACTTCAGTTTTGTATTTGTTTTGTATCTATGTCAAATCTACTGAAACATGAGGCATATAAATCATTTCTACGAACATAATACCTGTATCAGTAATTACCATCCCAAAATAACAAGAGCGGAGAGCTTAAAGTCTGGCTTTTCGCTACAAAAATATCGGTTACCAAAATTTCACCGAACCTAACAAAATTAGGAAATAGTGATCCACCAACATATGTAGTAGCTATTTGCTCAGCTGTATCGCCGCAGAATATTATACAGTGTAGTTAATTAAGGCGCGCAGTAAAGCCGCCGGGCCTCAGGCGAAATGGGAAATAGCTAATTATGAACTTGCGTACTGGCTTAAATCTACTAGAAGCATAGGACCTGGCAAGAGCGAGAGCGGCTATTGTTGTAAGAATATTGTATTGCATGTCCTGCTTAGAGTTTATTATATAGAAATGAAGGGAGAGAAGTTACTCGTAGATCAAGTCAAGTTTGCTGTGTGCTACGCAGAGACATCACAAAAACTGGGCAATTTAGTTCGCTCTTAGGATAAATACTGTTTTATTGAAAAATTCCATTTATGGAACACAATCTGCACAAGTTCTATGTCCTACTTCGCAGTAATCTTACAAACGCTTTCGCAGAATTTTTATTAAAAGTAATAATCAAGAAACAGAATTACTAAGAATACAGTTTATGTAATTTCACAGTATTCTGTAACTATTTCTTTTCGTTTTAACAGAAACGATAGGAACATTAGCAGCTATATTATCGAGATTCCGACTGTTTATTGTTATGTAACTTACACCAAACGTCAAAATCTCTGGCTTCGCGATAGAACGTTGAATTAAAATATGGGTCTAGTTCATTTTAGTACTATTAGTATCGCTGGAGCAAACAATAAGGCTTAGTTCGCAACCGCGCTTTCGGTCGCTTTTGGTTATCTCAACCGACGCTTATTGGATGAATCCTCATTGTAGTAAATGTCTTTGAGGAATGTCGTTATATTTGGTTCGCAAGTTTTACTTTTATAGTGATTTAATTCGATTTAAACATGTTTGTAGGATGTTAAATAATTGGCAAAATTTTATCGAGTTTTCGACGTAGATTTAAAGATTTTTGTAAAAAATACCTACTCAACAACTTTTTTGTTTTCTTTGCCATGTTTTAAATAGTAAATTCTACGTAAGTTGTGTAGAATATATTTATAATGTAGAGCAAATTAAAATTATATTATAAACAACAGCATTAATAGCTAGTTTTTCGTTACGAAATTTTACTGTGACGTTTCGTCTACTACACGTAGACATTACTGTAATTGATTTTACCCCTGTTTGATAAAATAACTAACCAGTGTTTAAGATTGATAATTTTAGAATTGTTATACCAGCGAGTTATAAAAATGTTAACATGTAAAATAATTTCAAAATTATTATTCAATACATAAACTATAGTGGAAAATTATTGGGACATTAATTGTTATAAGCGAGTAATCCCATAAGGATAATGATACCTAATTGTATATTATTTGTCAGTAGTTATATTGTAACGGATGCTTCTAAGTTAATTACTGTTACGTAAAGCCTTGTTTTCGTAGAAACAGCGTAGCATGTAGCATTAGTTAGCGAAAAGCGTTCTAATTTATGCAAATAAAGTTCTTGTAATACAAGTCGCGTCAAAATTAGAATTAACATTCAGTGTTGGTAATTTTATTCGGAAGTGTTGAAGTGTGTCAAAAGTCTAAATGATTCGCACTTTTGTAGATTCTGTAAACATTCTCTTAATACTTTACCTTGTGTCTGTCTTTTGATGTAGAGTTTCAGATTTAAATGTAA
This sequence comes from Colias eurytheme, assembly GCA_907164685.1. Classification (NCBI taxonomy): domain Eukaryota; kingdom Metazoa; phylum Arthropoda; class Insecta; order Lepidoptera; family Pieridae; genus Colias; species Colias eurytheme. The sequence continues at coordinate 5,236 of CAJQZN010024417.1, read as the reverse complement.
AGATGTTATAAAGCATAAATCAAATTAATCTACAAGCTAATTACAACACCACTGTATTAATAGGTGAAGGAAATATTGTGAATAATTAAAAAGTATTTCATATTCAAAATACTACGTGCAGTAGCCAACGGATCGTTGTAGTACTTGTATAGAATGATATTTAAGTCCATTACATTTATACGATATAATTTTATCCAATATTATTACAGAAAATTACTACTATAAGACCTATTTCATACTCCCACAACTGATTATCAAGAACCATTTTCATACTGATTTTCATTAGACTCTAATCACAGTCTAACGTATGATTTTCATCATGGCGTCAAGCATGCAAATTCCTTGTGAAATAAGCTATTCAAACGGGCATCAATAAGTAATTACATTCACATAGACTGGCTACAAACTACGAGAGTCAATTGCAACGGTGTCAAAGCAGATTGTCGGCTATAAATAGGGCGGGACGTTTGAAAATCAGTGCAGTGTGAATGTCACTTTATATGATAATGTACGAGGAGATATTACTATAATCTATGATGTAGATATCACCCTATATAACTGTGTTATAAATAAAGAAAAGAGAATTGAGATTTTCGAATATGAGACAGGAAATGAATATGCTATAAATATTTGAGTCTTAGGAGAATTACATTTACTAAGAATAATTTAAAATATAGTCAAATACCTATTATGTTAATTACAATATATATTTTCTCATAATATTAATAATTTAACAATTGATTTCATTGTTTGATAACTAAAACGTAACGTCACATAATTAAATTCAATAATTTCTATGAATAACACAGTTCTGAGCATTATATTCTTAAGACAAACCTCGTAAAGGATTTCATTATTATCACATTTTCTCCGCTTCGCCCAGGTTAATGTAGATTTAATTTATAAGCTAGTTCTTCTAGGGAATTCGCAGACCGTGAAATTGAGAGGAAACATGCTCATGTCTTATTCCCAAAGGCTTTGTACCACTAATCTATTATGCTCTTTGTTAGAATTGTGAATAAGGACATAAACAAATGATCTCTTTTTAAATGGTATAAAACTTCGTAGCGTTTTTCTATAAAAGTTGCACATTTTTCCGATAAAACAAAGCTTTTGATAAGCTTTTAATACTTCTTAAGTTTAAATGAACGTTTGATATATTAAAAAAATCTAACAATTTCAAGTCTGACTGAAAAATAAATTGAAATAAGTAAGTTTCATGTTGCTACGAAATGAATTTTGCAATCTTCTCTTCTACCCTAATATAAAGTCGAAATATGACATCCACACAACAGTAAAAGATAACAACTTGTCTCTGTCTCCTGTTAATAATACAAAGGAAGCCATAACAATACTCATTCCGCCTTAATAATGACAGTAGCAAGTCTTGGAAAATTTTCAACCGCGGCCTTAACAGAATGACCGCTACACTGCATCTAGACAACCCACAAAATATCATTACTTTCGAATCACTTAAATTTGAACCTTATTGTATTGTAATACGGTACAAATAAGAGCAAAGTTATGTTTGCGGAATGTAATCCAAATGAAACGTTGACACTGAGCCGGCAGTACGACGGAAAGAAAATTGTGTGATCAAATTAGGTCCAGCTCCAACTGTGTTCTATAAGAAATGTAATAGGAGTTCGTTTATTTCAGAAAATATTGCATACATTTTATTCTTACTTGCGGTTGAATATTGTCGCTTTACTTAACAACTATATAGTAGGCACTTTCTCTCTTAAAATTAAGAAGTCTATTAAACTAAACGAAGTCTTTGTAATTAAAAATGACAGTTTTTTTCGGCTGTATAAAGTATAATGAACTTGGGCATAAATGGTGTTTTAGTATATCTAATATCTAATATCTAATAAATATTAGATATATGAAAAAAGGAAAATAGATTAAAATGCATACTATTACAGTAATCAAACTACAAGTCTTGTATAAAATTCTAGAATAAAATCCATTAGTGTGCTCCCGACGGATCCAGCGGTGGTTCCGTTTCGGAAATTACGTTAAAAAGCGATACTTTCCGTAAAATAACTCAGTATAGTTATGGAAATGCAAAGAAAGAATATTTCTTTGGGAGCCACTCCCGAATCGTTCGCTGTGCATTACTGAATGAAATTATGTAATTTGTCCTGAATAAAGGAGTGTCTTCTTTATTGGTTATTATTTATTCGATTCGTGTATTAGGGAGAAGCTATTGGGTGCATTTGAAATAAGTATTATTTTAGTTTGAATATTAAATTGTAGTTAGTTACTGAGTATATATTATTATATTATGAGTTTCAACGTAAATCATTTGACCAATGATTAGAATAAAACTGCACCGAAAGACTACTAAAAACCATTCTCAGACTTTTAAAAGAAAATAAAATACATAATCTAGCGAAGACATAAAAAATTCATTCGCAAAAATTGAATACACAATTGAAGACGCTATTGAAATGGTGCAAGCTAATCCTCGTCCCCTAATAGTTATAAATTTCGCACCGATAAAAATGACAGGAAAAGACTACGATGTTTACAAACCATTTCAATTGACGCCAATTCAGGCGATTGAATTTTTAACGCGGTAATCCCGAGGGAGGCCGGAGGGGCAGAAGCAGACTGAAATGTAAATAACCAGGCCAGGATAAAGATCCACGGGATAATCAGTCCAGACCCGAACAGTCGGTAAGCAATTTAGTCAGGATTAAACGACGATTCCCTTGCAACGTTCCCTTAAGCGAATAATGCAGTATTTGTAAAGTTGGAGTTCGTTGCTCTAATCGAATAAAGTCTATTGAGGGTTGGCTGAGAATTTGCTTCGAATCAATTTGTTTGAATAGATAATGCGACTAACAAGGTACTCGGGGTTGTCGTTGTGATGAAATCTGTGGAACAGTTTCACAGAATTTGATCTATTTATGTGCTTGTAAGAGGGTCTTCATTGTTTGCAGTCACTTAAACTTCAGCGAAATAGAAAATTCAATATGAAAGTTCTGTGTGAGGAGTTTAGGAGTTATACAGTCATAGTTAGGACCCATATCTATAGTATGTTAATTATTGTCCATAATTCAGTCAGAAGACTGAACTGAACATTGTAGAAACAAAGACATCGAGAAATTACGTAGGCAACCATTAGTTGTTCTTAAAGGCAGTTCGGTTTTTCAAAAGAAATGTTGGAGAAGCTGTTGTTTCATTCATATTTATTTTCTGTAACTTAATCTAGTTACAGAAAAGTTATTTCATAACCACATACCTCATACTCATACTCATAGGAAGGAGTACCTAGTCTTCTCACCAGGTGCATTCATTTATAGTTCAAGGTTGCAAAAATTGTGTATGCAAAGTGAACAAGAAGCAACAGCAACAGAATTTAACCTAAACGAAATAATGAAATCCATCACGTAAAGGTATGTCATTAGAAGTGTAGTATTATTTTCATTAAATGCATGCTTCTGCCACTAGCTTAGGGGAATGTTACGTGGTCTGAATTAATACCCCTTCGCCTAGACTCTTGTTTTAATGTAATGTACAGACGGTAGTATATGAATTTTTATTGAAAATGAAATGGTTCGCTTTTCATTTTTATTAAGCAACATAGCGTAACGTGACTATAATAAATGAAGTGTTTGTTTAGTCTGTGAGCGTATTACGTATGAGATGGAGAGGATCGCTGAAATTAAACATATTTTAGCTTTAAACGGTACAATTATTTAAGTTATTGTTAAGTATGTTTCTTCCCAATTACACAGCTCAACAAAAAAATCTTTGTTGCCCTGGATATTTCTACAGATTTACATTTTTCAAGTAACCAGTTTGCGAATGTAATCATAAGAATTATTTAATTGGCTCTAGTTTATTTTCTTAAATAAAAAAAAAATAAAATAAAAAAAAAAATTAAATTTGGATTTTCCTACATATGTTAATTCTCCTACGGCTCTTCAGATTATGGGTTTATTATTTTTGGTGAATTACGTTTTCTGCACATTTCTTCGCTCAGACATAACCCTATTCTTCTAATTCTAAAATTTTCCATTAAAACTAAAATATTTTAGCAATAACATTAACATCAATTTTGTGTAAATTTAAATGCACTAGCTTCCGTCCGCGGCTTCGCTCGCGTGCACTTCAAGGTATCGCGCGGCCTTTCCGCATACAAATTACCATCTCACGTTCCAACTTTTAGAAAATTTTATTTCCGAATCAAAATTATGTTTTTAATATCCATATCTTTTCATGTATGAAAAGCGGTTTGGTTTATTAAAAAAAACTATTAAATTATAGATAATATAATACTGATTCAAGTGTGAGTACAACGCATTTTTAATAATAAATACTTTTTGAAATAAAGCATCTTACGATGACGTTAGGTAATTCAGTAAAAATTATCGTATAGGAGCTACCAACGTTGACAAGTGAGCATTTTAGTATAGTTGGTTCTTTGATATACTGTTCCTCTTGCTATTTCGGTTAGAGTCCGGGCTGTCTGGCTGGTCGCAGTGGTTGCGTTTATTAGTGCGCATCTTATCTGCACAGGAAAATATCCTTAATTTAAAGTCATTTTATAACGCGTAATTTTTAATCTTTTGCCTTTAGATAGATCCATGAGACATAATTTTTTTATTGCAAGACGTTTTTTTCGTTGTCAAATAGGTGCCAGACGCAATTTTTTATTTCAAAATCATTAAAATGTCATCGAAATAAGTGAAATTCCATCAACTCTAAGCGAATCTATCGTAACATACTTTAATAGACTCATAGCTTTATGATTTAAGATCAATCGTTCACAACGTTCTTTATGTAGAGCTAAATCTTAAATGTAGCAAAACTTTTTAATATAAAGACTGCAGTCACAAGATATTCAAGTCTTTTAACTTGCTATCAAAGTTATGTGTTCAAAGGAGTGGAAGAGTTAAGATTTTGCATGTTAATATGAATATTAATTTATGAATAGTTGATTAAAGTTTAGTTAGTTTGATAAATGTTTTAGTCTTTTTAATTAATGCTGTGATAAATTCGAGAATTGCATTTAATTGGGGGATACAAACATTTTATTTCATATTTTGTCACGTGAACAGTTAGTGTACTTTTTTATCATTAAATTAATGAAATTTGTGATTTACTTGTTTTTTTTTTTAGAAACGAGCGTAAAATTCGAAGAATTTTGTATAGATTTAGATGAAAACATTTCATTTTGGGGTGTAATGGCCGTATACCATCTAACGGCCAAAGCCAACCTCAC